>CAUYQV010122600.1:0-76186 GCA_963574575.1 Galagoides demidoff | reverse complement strand
AAACTCACGTTGAAACTTAATCCCCGATGTGTGAGTACGGAGAGGTGAGACTTTAAGAGGTGGTTGAATGAGGAGAGCAAAGCCCTCATGAATAGATTATTACATTCATGGATTAATGGATTAGTAGGTTATCATGAAGATGGTGCTGCCGGCTTTATAAGAAGAGGAAGAGAGACCTGGCCTAGCAGCCAGCATGCTCGGCCACTTTGCCCTGTGATGCTCGGTGCCACATCAGGACTCCACAGAGAGTCCCCGCCAGCAAGTAGGCCCTTACCAGATGCAGCTCCTAAACTTTGGGCAGCTCAGCCTCCACAAGTGTAAGAAACAAATCCCTTTTTCTTTATAAATCACCCAGTTTTAGGTATTCTGTTAGAAGCAACAGAAAACATACTAAGACGCATGATATTTTAATTAGCAAGACGTTTGCAGTTTAACATCTTTTCTCCACTGGAAGGAAGATCATCTAAAGCAAACTCGGAAAGCCCAGGGAGTTTTACTCTTTTATGTTTTGAATATGGAAATGAGGGACTAAAACATGTTTTATGTCCAAGCCTTGACTGATTCCCTCAATTCCAAGCCATCATTTTCTTTACTTTTATGCAACACATGCCTCTCCTCATCATTACAAATTTCAGTAAAGAAATTTCTGCCTCCAGATTTGTGTTGCAAAAAGAACATCATGTTACACATTACTAGAATACCAGACTAGTGAGTTTTTGCAAGTAATTTAAAGAGTATGTAGCCAGCCATCTTGCTAATTGTACACACAGACACACACACATACACACACATTGGGTTGTATCCCCAGGGTATTTATTATTGTGGTGATCCCGCATTTAAAAATGTTAGCACTATTGTTTTCATATAACTTACAATTCAGAATTGCAATGACACACCATAATTTCTAGTAGCTAAGAGAAATTTTGTGCTACCTAGAGTTTTAAGTGACTCATCTCAGACAAAATAAAATGTGCTTAGAATCTATTCTCCAAAGCTTCTAGGCATGTCCCAGAGTGCTGCCATCTCAGGGAGGAGAGTTTCTAAGCAGAGCAGGGAACAGAAACAAAAGAAAAGAGAAAGGCATCCTCCATGTTTTTCAGAACTCAAAGTCAAATTTAAAAACTTTGGACACTTTCTTACTTTTATCTTAGAATGGTCTCCCTTGACTTAACAAAAAAAAAATTCACCAGTATTTAAACTAACACAAACTTAAACATATAGCTTTTGCCTTCCAAAAAGATCTGACCCAAAGCTACCATCCTGTGCATTTTTTTTAAGTTTTTAAACTCATTTCAACTAAGTAATCTTGCTTCCAATGTGACTCTCTTGAAAAGCCACAGCCAGACCTCTATTTGTTGTGTTGATTCAATGCAATACTGTATTTTATAAAACCAGATACCCTTTGAAATACAGTGACTGGTCCCAAGACACCTGTCATTAGAATAAGAGATCTTTTTTGAGTCCCTGTGATTGCCCAAGATATCTCACATTCATCTTGTTCTCACTGCATTCTAATAACTACATATTGCAATAGTTATTACTAGAGGTCGTGTTATGCATGAGAAAATGGAAGGAAATAACTTGATTAAGGATGAGGGGCACCAGTGAGGTCCTAGCACAGGGACTCTGGTGCTCATCCATCTGGGTTCCAATTTCCTGCTCCTCCGCCCGCATCTGGTTGCCTTTCTGAGCACATATGTTATTGAAGATCCTCCTTCCCCCTTGAGAACTTAAGAAGTGATGTGAATGAAGTGATCTGATATTTGCTTCTTTCCTCACAGTTCTACTAGAGAAAAGTATGTTTTAGCCCCTCTATTCCCCCTATTTTCTACTTTGCTATACATCTGTCCTTGTTACCTTATAACCCTGATTTTAATACTGTCTGGGTATCTGTTCTCCTTTAAAAAAATGCATTCTATGCAAGTAATCTTCCCACTGCTCCCACAAGCCCTAGGTTTTTCCCCTGTCACTTCAGAAGTCAGATAATAATCCAGTGACTATGTAAATAGTGCCGTACACAAAACAGACCAAGGAAATCAGTGAACCATAAGGGAAACTAGAGCAACAGCGAAACTCAAAATTAATTTACACCATCAAGATTATTGCTTTGTGGAAAGGCATTTTTAATGAGAGGGGATAAACAAAGCTTTTAAAAACATTTGCCACTGTAACTTTGGATAACTGATTTTTAATTATTTCCCTGGGTCTAAGTTTGTGAACACAGTTTTTCTGGTATAAGTGAGATGTTTGTGTTACATACACTGATAGAAGCAGAAATGTCATCTGCTTTCTCAAAGACAAGGGACATTTACAATATTATTATTTTTACTGATGCAAATGTTATCACAAACTTTCCAAAGAAACCCCGAATACCTACCTGAGTGTATGTTCTTTTTACACTCTACGTTTTCTAACGTAGAAAGAAGAAAACTCTCTGAATTCTTCCCTCCCCCCTTTTTCTGTGCAAACCTCAATGCTTTTAAAAATCTCTTAGAATTGCAATACATAAAATACAAGTCTCTATTAGTGTCTGGCACTAGGTGTGGGATGTGGGTGTGTGAACATTGCTCTAAAATACGTGTTTTAAGACTTGTGCTTTGATTTGCATAACACTCAATGTACATATGAGACCCGGTGATTCTTCCAAGTTTTCCTAAGAACGGTTGCATTAGGGACACTAGTCTAATCATTCTTTTGAGATGATCAGTTGTGCTATAGTCATCCTGGTTTCTTTGTAGTATGTCTGTTTTAAAATACTACAGATCATTTACAAACATATCTCTTAAGACTTTGTAAATGTTATTAGGACAACCATATTTGTATAATTAAAAGTCCATATTTGTATAACTAAAAGTCTACCCTGCCCCAAGTCATGCAAAACATAAAAGTCCTGATGAGATCAGACTTTGAATTTCATAATCTTCTTATTGCATTGAACCAATGTTTGCCTGAGGATAATTGTGCAGGGTATACAGAAAAAAGGTCCTTGAAAACTTGAATCATAGTTTCTCTTGCAGGGGCAGAGAAAGCCCTCGGTGCAGTCTATAACCTCCAGCAGGATAGGACCCACATGTAGCTTATTCTCTATTAAATCTCCAGCATTTAGGGCAACATCCAGGACATGGTCATTGTTTAAAAATGTTGATTTTATTATAATTGAGATATGTTGAAGCCACCAGATCAGAAGACAACTGCCACTAAAAAGATAAGTTTGTTACTCACAGTTCCCCCGTAGAGCAGGCATGTTATTCCAGTGACAGCCAAACAGGGGAGAAACAGTCAGAGGAGCGAGGGGAAAAGTGTAAGCAAAAAGCTCTATTGTGATTTTTACAGGAAGGAACGGGTGAGGCAAAGTAAGCAGGCTCAGATTGTTTACATTAATTAGTTCCAGTGGGCTCTGGGATGTAGTGGCTACCCTGAATTAAGGCAGGAGACTGTGAGTTTGCTAAGTGAGAGTTCAATAGAGGAGATAAAGGTGGGATATGGTAGAAAACCAAGCAACTATGCAATACATACGTATTCTATGGATGAAAGAATAAATGAAAGGCCAATTGCTACAGCGCTGGGTTATAAGCTTCATTCCCATCTCCTCTGACCCCTCTGAAAAGGAACAAGTGATGTTAAAGAGAGCTAAGTACAGATATGTCTCAAACTTTGCCACTCCAATGTTACTTTCATCATTCAAGTTAGATATTGTATTTTATCTAAAAGCAAATAGGGAGTGTATAGGCATGCCTATACCCCAAAATTGGAATCCCTCCACGCTGACTATTTGTAGATGCTATGTGACCTTGAAGGATTTCTACTTTTCGACTCTGAGCCACAGCCTCCCTTCTATTGGATAAGTAAATGTTGGTGGTGTTGGGATGAAAACATAACCAACCTTTATTGTGAGCTTTCAAAGATCCAATTGGAAGTGAATATTTTAAGAAATAAATGAAAGAAGAAGGTACTTATTTTAATTTCTGGAGGTCTTTAATGACTGTATGATACATATTTAAACCACCAAATGGTAGCACCGTTATGGGAACTTTGTTCACCTAAATAAATTTGTAAGGACAGTTTAATAACATTTGCAATTAAAATTATTCTCCAGCACTGGAAGGACGGCTTTCAATTACATGTAGATCATTGGATTCATTTAATTCATATGACTTGTAAATTTGAGAGTCTGTGCTTCTAAAAATAAAGCCATGAAATCCTTCCTGAATATACACAACTCCATTAACAACTTCCTTAATTAAAATTATCAACAGTAAATACGTTTGATTACAGTTGCTATATATCATGCCTTATTTAATATTCCAGCTATTTTGTATACTATCATATTGGAATTTCCAACTACTGCCTTCATTGCCTTCATATATTCAGGCTGAATAGAACTTTAAGGTTTTTTTAAAGGGAAAAATGTGTGCCCTATATTTGACCTACAAGGATATATTTTGAACCCAAGGAAATGGGCAATCCTGAAAATTAGTCAAGAAATAAAAAGTAGGCAATTGGGTCAATCCACATCAATAAATTAATCCAGTCAGGAAAGATCAAGAAACGTCAGATGCTTAGGCAGGTATGTCAGCATCTGAAAGGAAATGGGAAGAGGGGGCAATAGCAAATGAAGGTGAGCTTTTTGAAGCTCTCTGATGAAAGGGATGGCTGGGGTTTGCTATAGCACGAGAGAAGAGTTGTACAGTAGGCATCCTATTTCTGATGGAGGAAAAGAGAGACTGATCTCCTGGAGAAGCTCTCAGTGCTATCTGTAGCATTGCCAAATAAACAAAGTGGCACATACCTAAGGTAGAACATCTAGGTTTGGTTTAAGAACAATACAGTTCTTTGCTCATTTCCAGTGAAAGTTATATGTGTTCCCCTACTCCAATTTGCAAATGTGGTCACTGGCCTTTTGCAGAAATAGGCCTCCTGGTGAATTGGCAAATGAGACCTACACTTCAGCATGACTAAATTCATTATAATTATTTCCTAATTAAAAAAAACATCAAATAAAAGTTCATTAAGCATGTCCTATATTTATTTCAAATAAATTATTTAATGTGATTAATAAGGGCTTTTATTGAGATTAATCAGGAGTGGTCTTGGGAGACTGGCATAGCTGGTCATGTAGGGGACATCAAAACCAGAAGTCTACTTACTTACGTAGACTTCCTAGGACAAGTAACCTGCAGCTACTATCTTGTGTTAATAACAGCAGGGGACTCTAATTTCAGCATAATGCTTGTCATGTCATTATCTTGTTGCCCTGCCACTATGAATAATCCACCTAGGGTTAGGAAAAAGGTGGGGAGCTAACAGAATATCTCTTTGCAATGACCATAGATCACTTGGCTCAGCCCAGTGTTGACAAGATTGACAATTCAGCCTCAGCAACAGTATTGGAGGATTTGCTTTGTCACCACAGCCTTCTGCATACTGCTGTTAGAAAGAATAAATGAGGATTAGAGAAATCCCAAGGAGTGTGTTGTAAAGGAAGGCAATGAGAAGGTTTTTCAAGAAGGAGAATATTTTTGACTGTATATAATTATACCACTACTACTATTACTACTACACACACTATAGTGTCCATAAAATTTGTGTGCAATTTAGAATAGTAGATATGTTTATAATTCATAAGAAACACACACATGCTTATACAGAGACCAAGAAGAAGTCAAATAGGAATTGTGTATATTGTGCAAAATTTCTATATTGAAGAGTGGATGGAGGGGCACCTTCTCTGCTATAACAGAAAGGAAAATATAAATAGATTCATCTGGTAGCTGGAAGATCAGAAAGGATATAGCAGAGATATCAAATTTAATCAAACCTCAAATTATATAACAAGGAGATCTGAGAGAGCTTTAATTTATAAAACGCTATTTTAATTGGAGTTTTTTTTTTTTATGGAAAAGAGATGCCAAAATAAATAGATGTCTTTGCAAAAAAAGGTCATCATTTTTATAATCTTGTTATCAAGCGTGACTCTTCTGTTCTTCCTGGCTGCAGTGCTGAATGCCTTAGTGTACTCCGTCCCCCATAGAGGCATCGTTACATGTTCCACAATAGTGTGTCAGGTAGGATTTAATTCTGAAAACTCATTGAGAGGTCTAACCCCTGATACTCAAGGAAATCAAGGTGCATTAAGTTTATAATTTAGAAATAAATGTAGCATTATTTATGAATCTGGAACTTGTTAAAAGAAGGAATTCTCTGTGTGCCAAAGGAAGCATAATCTGATCATTTATAAAATGTGAAATTTTAGCCAAATTTTCTCAAAGTGATATCACATAAATTTTCTTTTTGGAAATTCCTTGAAATTAAAAATACGAAAAGTAGATAATCGAAGTATGTGAACTACTTGTTTTTCCTTTATTATTGAATTTAGTTTCAAGCAGTAGTGATACATTATTAGAGTTTAATATTTATAATATTTGATGGTAGGGATACTAAATAGTAAATTCACATAGAACTCTTTTTTTTTTTTTTTTGGCAGTTTTTGGCCAGGGGCTGGGTTTAAACCCGCCACCTCTGGCATATCAGGCTGGCACCCTACTCCTTTGAGCCACAGGCGCCGCCCAAGAACTCATTTTCAAAGGACTTATTAACTAAATTGAGATAAGCCAATTAGGTAGATAGATTAATATTTAAAAACAGAAGTTAATCTTATACTTTTCACCAATAATTTTAAGCTTTTAGTGCTTTAGGAATTAAGAGGTTGAATTAGTCACTATTCTCCAGAGAATCAGAATAGCTAAGATAAAAATGTATTAATAGATATATAGATAAAGGTATACACATTTTTCATAAGAAAATTTTCATGTGTGATTATGGAGACTAAGACATTCCAAGCTAAGTCCAAACACCTGAGAAAAAGGAGAGTCGATGGTACAAATTCCAATGTGAGTTCACCAAAGGCAAGAGAGTAAACTTTTGTGTTTTTTAAGGTGGATTCTCTCTGGTTCAACCTTCTGTTCTACTCAGTACATTGACAGATCAGATGAGGCCAGCCCACTTTGGTGAAGGCAATCTGCTTACCTTAGTCTGTCAGTTAAAATGTTGAACTCTTTCATAAACACCCTCACAGACCCACACAGAATAAGGCTCAACCAAATATCTGGAGACCCTTGTTACCCAGGCATGTTGGCACATAAAATGAACCATCACAGAGGCAAACACAGTCAGGGAGAAATGAGATTATCAAGGAAGGCCTTTCTGAGGGAAGGTGGCCGGCAGAGGAAGGTTCCCTAAACTGCCATTCTGGATCTAACAGCACATACAAGGAGCTATGCAACACTGAGGTCTGTGTAGGTTTGTAAAGTAATTCTTCCACTGACTACCCAGTTAGTACTGATTTTATCATTCGAGAACATTTTCTTCCATAAGACTTATATCACTCAGACATCAGCTACATGTTTCTAGGCCACTTGCATTTTGACCAACTGGCTACAAATTTGAGGGTTCCCACTACCTCCTCAAATCAAATAATTCTTGGGAGTAACTCATAAAAGTCAAGAATACATTACAGTTATGATTATAAATGCTAACCCCCAATGTCACTGTGTTTGGAGATAAGACCATTAAGGAGATAATTATGGATATCTGAGATCATAAAGAGGGGGTCCTAATCCAATAGGACAAGTACCCTTCTAAGATCAGGAAGAGATACTACACCAGTGGTCTCTCTGCCTCTCTATTTCTCTCTCTGTCTCTCCCCCTTTCTCTCTCCTTCCTCCATGTGCACAGATGAAAAGTCATGTGAGGACACAGTGAGAAGGGAGCTGCTTACAATCCAGAGAGCCTCACCAGAAGGTAACCCTGCCACCCAGTATATGGTATCTCCTCATGGCAGCCTGAACAAAGTAATGCAATATCTGTTAATGTTACAGACCCAACAATACATTGTTATAATTGTTCCTTTACTATCATATTATTTCTTTAGCCTAATACAATTGTATGTTTAAACACCTTCTTTGTGCCATTATTGGTATACATTGTTTCTTTGAGCATGTTGAATATCCTGCTGTTTTTTCAATAATTAGCAGAGTACATTAGAGTCCATTAGTCAATCTTTCATGTGTAGGCCAAACATCTCTACTAGATGCTCTGGAGAAAGCACATACCTCTCCCCTGGCAGTGATCTCAGCTCTGCCTTCACATTCACTGTGTGTTGATTTGGTTTGTGTCAGTCTCCTCACTGGTCTCAGCTCCACAGGGCAGGAACTGTGTCTGTTTTATTGCCTCCAGGGCCTAACTCCATGTCTGGTAACAGTATAAGCTCAGTACACACTCTTTGAATAAGTGGATAGACAGATGGATAAAAGATAGATGGATGAATGGGCAGATGAGAGGATATTTTTAAATCACTAATTATCTCCATTTGGTGAATGCTAAATTTAAGATGTTTGAGGGCTTTTTTCTATTTCAAACTCAAGAGAGAAAAACACCTATATTCCCAGCCCATTGCAAAAATGCCTCATATGTCCTCCTTTGCAGATGGGGGTTGCTTTCCAAAGGCTGCTGATGTGACTCACCAAAGAAGAAGCCTCTCTCCAGACAGGTTAAGATTCACATTACCAAACAAACTGACTGTGCTGGCTAGGGCCTTGTGAAATCATTCTATGTACACTCACCTCTACATAATCACTTTTATTCTTAATAAAATATAGATAACTTCCCCAATGTAAAACTGCTGAGCAATATTTTTCCAATTCATCAACATATAAAGCTAGTCTATACACAAATCAATTCAGGGGGTGTGCAAAGGGGAGGGAAGGAGAATGCCAAGACAAAAATATCCATTAAAAGTGCAAAGTGCAGGAAACATTAGGAGCCTATACAAACTTAACCCTCACAAATGGCCTCAACCACACTTCTCAGTAATCCTCCCTAGAGTAGCTCAAGGCAGAAAGGATTAGTCGAAGGTGAATGGACAGTAATGGAATCTGATCAATTGCCCTCAGTATGCTTCGGACATCCCGAAGTGTCAAAGCATCTCGATCTGATTGGTTGCGTCAAGGGTTGCCTTGTCAGAAATCCAATTCACCTAGCTTGAGAAACTAAACAAACTGATACTTTTCAAGGACAAGCTTCATTTGGAAAAAGGAAGCAGTTATCCTACATATTTCAAACCATGCACGTGAAATAGATCCTAATACCAATATTGCCAGTTTACTTGCATAAAATTGTCTCATCTAACTCTAAGCTCCCAAAGTCTCCTGTTATCATCTGATCTGATCATAATCTCAGGACTATGTGCACCACAGCCAGATAACTTGAGTGAACACAGACCAGTACCTGGCAGGAGACTGGACACTCACACAAGGAGAAGACTTCGCTGGACAGGGCAGCTCCAGGTGCTTGTATAAGGGAAGTGAGTATGCTCTGAGTGGCTAACATAAACTGAAGCAGTCTTATATGGGACTGGTCATCTCTAGAAGACGAGAGTAGTATGAAAAGAGATCCAACAGAAGACCCTCACGAAATCCAAGAAGCAGGCGATTAACATTGCTGATAGCAGTGGTCTTGGGCAAGGCTGCAATCCTAACAAGCATTTTTTTTTCTCTCCTTCCTCCATTCACTTATTCAAAAAAAATTTCAGTACCTATTCTATGACAAGCCCTAGGGGTACAATAAGTTTTTAAAGTGTGGTTCTTTGTAGTCCCAGATACTTGAGAGGATGATGGAGGACCATCTGAGAACATGAATTCAAGTCCAGACTGGGAAACATAAAGTCCATCTCTTAAAACAATTAAAAGAAAGCATGGTTTTTGCCTTCATAGATCTTACTGGCTGGTGAGAGAGTAAGAGTGAGGGAGTGTCTAGTGAGGGAGACAGACAGGCATTCAAATAAATGCATCATTGTAAGCTGTGGTTGATTCAAAGAATCAGAAGCTCACAGGATTATGAGTGTGATAACAAGAGATCTTGATGTAGTCTGTTTGGTATGGTGAAGACTTGTTTCTCCAAGGAAGAGACAGACATGTGAACCAAGATCTGAAGAACCGGCCAGAAAATGAGAGGCATTCTTGATGTAGAATCAGAACTCTCGGGTGGAAGATAATTATTTATTAGAGGAAGAAAAAGGTTTGTGTAAGCAGATCACTGAAATAACAGAGCCAAAGAAGCAGCAGAAACCAGATAATTCAAGGTCTTCTGAATTAGGATAAGCGTTTGGTCTTTATTCTAAATAATTTTGAAGACACTGAATGTTTTCAATGAAATAATGCCATTATGGGCCACATCTCTAAATAATGCAATAATCTCAGATCGAAGCCTAGAAAAGAATTGTGGATCAGGAAGGTGTTAGGGGAAAGAATAAGGTGATCCTGGGGGACCATTTAGAAAGATTTGTTTGTTGATTTGTTTTCTGGAAGAGGAATGATGGCAGCCTGGATTGGAGTGCTGCGGGAGGAGATGATGGAGGGAGGCAGACTTATTAAAGAGGGTTGAGATCAACAGGAGTGAAGATGGATTGAATGAGGTGTGTGGCTGGTTGACGGAGAAGTGCCAGGCATGCTCCCCGACCGCTGCAGAATGACCTAGATGATGGATGTGATTTTACCAAAATAATAAACTTGAGAAGAAAAATAGATCGGGTTTGGGAGGAAGGGAGAATTGGGTTTGGTTTCAGACAATTTAAATTTGAATTCCATTGAGACAAGTTAGGAGAAATGTAGAGAAAATAATTAGAAACACAAGTCTACAGCTTCGAGTAGAGAAGTGGGCTTGTCACATAAACATGGCAGTTATTTTAATAGAGGCAACAGTTGATGCTGGAAGCTTCTAGTAAGCCTCACATTGCCTGGGGAGAGAAAGTCAAGAGGGAGGGAAAGAAGCTCTTAGAACCAAGCCTTGAAACATGTCAATATTGAGAGATTAGGAAGAAGACAATGAACCAAAGTAAGATTGGAAGTAGCAAGTGGAGGTGTAGAAAAGAACTCACAGGTGTGTGTGTGAAACATCACAGAAAACAAGGGGAAAGACTATTCTAAGAAGGACAGAGTGATCAGCAATGCTGGATGCTGATGAGAAATCAAGTTAAGACAAGGATTGAAAAATGTTCGTTTAATAGTGACATGAGGTCACTGGTAACTACAAAGAGCTTTTTTAGTGGAATTTCTGTGGTTGTTGATATTGTTTTCTCTCCAGATCAATGAACCTCTTTTCTCTCACAATCAATAAAGCTATTGCCTTGCTGATTAACAAATTAACCAAGATTTTCAGCATAAAGCAATTTGAAAAAGAAAAGGTAGGAGGGGGCAGATAAGGAATGTAAGGAGGATACACTATAAAGATGCTCCAGGAAGTCTGTTAAAAATGCAGATCACCTGGACCTAACCTCTGAAGGTCTGGAGTGTGTTAAAGGTAGCCCCTGGGGTAGGTGCACTCCACTGATAACATCTCCCAGTATTCATGGCCTTGTGGAGTCTCATGCTGACTCTGGGCTGGCCCATCTGACTGCCTTAGGCTAGTGGGATGTGTAAAGGCTGACAGCAGAGCTTACCTATCCAGGCTTGTCTTCTGAGAATGCTGCTTCTTGGAGTTCAGCCACCATTGACGAGGAGGCCCTCTCACTACATAGAAATGCCCACAGTGAAAAGTAAAACCCTCGGCCAAAAACCCCAGCTGAGCTTGCAACCAGCAGCGAGTACCAACAGGGCACATGCCTGCTTCTCTGTCAAACCCACTTGATGTAGAACTGTTCATGTCTCATAAAAACACCGTGGCTTGCTTTTGTTTCAAGACGTTAGGCTTTGGAATGGTGCGTTAGGCATGCCTGGGGCCTGAAAGAGTCCTCAGGGGAGCAAGCTTCCCACATGATATGGATGGTGCTTCTCAGGGACACAATGTAATGGCCCCCTTTACAATTGCCACCACCATTTAAACCTCTTCTTTCTTCTCTTTCTTCTTTAAATTCTACTCTTTTCAACTTCCTACCTGGAGACGTACAAGAGGAAAGGATTGAGCAGGCATCTGGAATTTCCCCACACTCATTGACGTAACTCCACGAGCCTCTGTGTCCTCATCTCTACACTGTGGCCATCACTCTGTCACAGGGAAAGGCGAGGTGATGTGTGCGTGGGATCTGACATTTGGGAAACCCAAGCTCTTTCTCCTGTCACTTGTCTTTTTTCTCTGAAGTACTCCTTAGCATCCTTAGTGAGATCCAAGCTGTCTCCCTCAGCCCTGTCATCTTTTACCTTTAACCTTATCACAGCCATCTGTGTAAACAATAGGGCATCTTACAGATTGACTTAGACGGTGCTAATCAGGCTTCTGGAGGGGTTAAAGATGCTTCACAGAACATCATCTGCACTAAAGTGCTGTCTTAGACTGAAGCAGTGGTTTAGTGTGACATTGGCGGTGGTGTGGGGGGATGCTGTTAGGATTCTCCTAACACCTCCTAGAAATTTCAAGCACTGTGGATTTTGCATAATAGAAAACTTCCGCTTCAGAGACGTGGAGAGAGGAAGCCAAAGTTCCTATTATGTTTCTAAGCGCTTCTTTTCTGCTTGAATAAGTCACGGCATCACTCACCTATACAATCTACCAGTAGGAAATTTTGATACTTTCTCCCTCAGGACACATCTAAAATAAACCATCAGGAGCCTGTAATGGTACCAGGCTCTCGAACAACTGGAGTCCCTGGGCACTTCTCAGGATGGATAAGGAACTTGTGAAACTCATTGTGTTACCCTTCCCCTCTGAGCCCTCCGTGACCTGTTATTGTGGCCGATCACTGGCTGTTCCGCTTCAGGGTTGCTCATGCAAGTGATTGGAGTAAGAGCGCAGGCTGCAACCTAATCAAGCCCAGGGCTGCTCAGCTGGGAATCCGCACGTGTGACTGGGTTTAGCAATACACATCACAGACGCACTGAATAGCTCAGGGACCTTACTGGGGAATTTGGATGACTGGGGAAGTGGGGGAGATTTTCAGTTTTCTAAAATCACTAACCAGGGTCTATGTGAAATCTGCTACCAGCCTGTTGAATCTTGTTTTGCAAAACTATCTGAGTGGTTGTGGGCAAGTTATTTAACCTCTCGGAATCTCAGTTTCACCTTTGACCTTAAATTACTCATCTATTCTTCACTGGATATTTGTAAAGGCAAATGCCTGGGCATGGGCCAGCACTGGCCACAGAGTTGGCATTAATTGAACACTAGATAAATCCAGTGGCTATTGAAACAGAAGGAGCTGAGGATGCAGCAAGAAGCCCAGGACACACACTGTGGATGCCAGGAAGGGAGGGGATAAGACCGGGCCTCTGAGCCATGGTGCTACACCACCAGCCCAGGCTATTTAATTCATCTCTGTTTTGATACCCCCGGTGGAGACTCCCGCAGGAGTAAGTGCTGATAGCTAAGAAATGCATTTGACAAGCTGAGAGTCACTGAGGCTTTCTCTCCCACACAGCAGGCAGTCCCCACAACAGACAACTCATTCCCCAGGCCACAGTCCCTGGAGAGAATCACAGCAGATCCTATTTTTAAAAGGTGAATTTCAGACTGCTCACCCCCTCCTTGGATTCTACACACCATTGGGCTTTAATGAACAAAGGGAGCCCACACCAAGCTCTCCTGCACAGGACTCACTAAATAGACCCAAATAGATACCACAAGGATGTTTCTGATCTTCAGACAATTCCCCTGATGGGCTACACATATCTACCAGGTGTTGGCACAGGGTTCTTCCTCCTGGATTACCTTTTACCTTCGTTTTCAGAAACATATGAGCAAAGAGAAAGAATTAACACATGTAAAAATAAAAGGAAAAACTGCATTAAAATTGTAACACTCACTATATACTGATCACCAAAGATGAATACAAGTCAAACCGAGCACCTCTGGTAACTGCAGAAGTCAAACGTGACTTAACTATGACAAATTTCATACAGCTTTTTGTTCTTTCTGAAAATGTGTGCACATTTTTGGCACCTTCTGTATTTACTGAGTATCTTGTTTATGTCAAGACTTTTATGTTTTGTCTTTAATTTTCACAACAGCAACGACTTAATATAGATAGTTTACTTTCACGTTTGAGGACAGAGAGAACAGATTCAGATATGCATAGTAACTTCTCCTACATCACACAGCTAGTGAGTAGTTGATTAGAACTCAAACGACTTCTTTTCCTTTTGCCTGATTCAGGGCCCGTGTTCTTTCCAGCACACCATGTTGCCCTTTCCAGGAAGTCACTCACGCTGATGATAATAAAAAGGAAAGAGAGAGAATAGAGTTTTCCTCGTTTAGAAATAGTCTCTGTGCTTATTTTACATCGAGGTTGACTGATTCTGCCTGTAAACTCCCTGACAATCCATTGCCCGAGGATGGACCCTGCTTTGGAAGGTCTAGCAGCGCCCCTCTGCTGATAAAGTGAATCACAGAGCTCCAGTCCTGAAGAAGTTGTCCTACGAGGCCGCTTCAAGCACTTCACTCCCTGGTGCTGTGTGAATGTTTAAAGTGAAATGTTTTCATCTCTGTTACCTGGAAGACACTTAGTAAGCACATACTGTGTGTGACTTGCGATTCTAGTGCTTGAGGAGCATCATGGACTAAAACAGAGAAAGATGTTTCCTTTCAATGAGCTTCATTTCCCTTCCTTTGTCAAATGCTCATAAATTCCAAGAAATAGAAAGTCTTAGGAGAGATGTGAAAGCTCTTAGTACTCCAGAGTTATTTTCTGTTTTCAATATATAACCTGTTCTATATGTCCAAATTTCAGGAGCTTTTCAAATTTTTTTTTTTAACACCCAAAACAGATGTTTTTGACCATTGCAATGATTCAGGAAAAGAAGACAAAGGCTTAAGGTGTGCTTGGAGGGGAGCACATCTGTAGCAAGGGTAAATTCAGTGGTGCAAGGACATCGACTCTAAGGTGACTTGACACCCAGACCTGCTATACTACCACCTGTCAGTACAGACTCTGTGGGATAGAATGAAGAGGAACCGATGCGGGGTCAAATTCCAGCTCTGCCACTTCCTGGTGTAAACTTGGATATGTCAATTTGCCTCTGGGAGCTTTCCACAGAATCAGAAGAGAGATGAATTGTATCTACATCATTTTGACTTGATTTATTTCGTGCATATATACGTCTTTTTCTTTTAGAACAAAAGAAAGATGTGCATAGTGTCATATATTTGCATAATTCTTTATCGTTTGCAAGGTAGTTTTTATCCCTCATGATATCAGGATGCAGTTGCTGTCATCCTACCATCTCCTTTTCTTGTAAAAATAAATCAGTATTTTCTTTATATTCACTTTCTCCTTTTCTCCTTTTTTATTCCTGTTGCAATACTTCTGGTCCCCATAGTCTCTTGCTCATGGAATATTGTAACAGCTGCCCAATTTTCTGGCTCAACTTACTACCTCTGCCAATTCCATATATTTTGATAGATGGGTCTAAAATAAAATAGCTCTTTCACTGAAAACTCTGTTTTTCTAATATTTTCTAATATTCCTCATGTGATACAGACATAAGTTTAAAGTTGGTGTCGTGGAGCATAATGTGTCTGTCTAGGCTTATGTTTTTTCCCTTCCTACTCAGGCACTTCTGTTTCTTATTGTTGAATATGTCTCCTAATTGCTTACATCAGACTCTCTGCTCAGACCAATCTCATTGAATGAAATCCCACTATCGCTCTGAGTTAGCCCTGACAGTGTGTATCAGATGACTCTGATATGTATGAGAACATTCTATTGTCTTTTAGCCCCATCACTTGCCTTGTACCAAGGAGGAGCTCCATCTGATGTTTGTTCCATGAAAGAGAAAATAAGATATCCACGCATATTTGATTGATGACTTGGCTAATTCAATCTTCTCAGTGTAATTTTCAGTTCTTCTATGAATTTATGAAACTTCTAGGTATTCTTGGAAATTCCACTTTATTTTTTTGACCACATAAAGAGCCACATTTCTATAACATCTGATATTATTGGCAGCTGGCAAATTCATGATGTCATGAAGACCTCCGAGATTAATTAGGTTCTAATTAGGTTCTATTATTTCCTGGGCCCATAAGTCAGTATATTCCCCATCATTGAGCTTCTAACTCATGACAGACTAACAGCAATACTCAGAAATACCTAATCTCTTGTTTATTAAAACATATAATAATAGGGAATCGAACCCTTTTCATAAACTTTATCTTATTTTTATTTTTATTCAAGCCCTGGGAAAGGGGTGTCATTTTTTCCCTTCTTTTATAGGCAAGAAAATAGAATCTTAAAAAAATAATGTTCAAACTCACATAGTTTGTTGGAGGCAGAGCAAGATTTAACACCAGGTCTTTGTAACCCACAGTCTGTGGCACTATTCAATAAATGATAAGTGCATATCTACGTGTGGTTATCCATTTAGATGATACCATCTCTTGTCTTGCCTCTCAAATAGACATTCCACTGACTAATGAGGAATAATTTTTAAATATTACATGTTGTCTTTACAGAGGAACTCTTTAGAGATTCTTCATGGTCAACTAGATCATGTCCAGACTGAGAAGGTCTTTTCTGCCATGGATCCTGTTTGTCTGAACCCCTCAGGACGCCTACAATGTCCCGTTCCACTAAACAGGTCACTTAAGACTCTCGCCTCCTCTGGAGTTTGTTACCTTTGGGGCTTGCTTCCCCCTCAGTGACAGGAGGGTTAGTTTCCCCTCATGGATCTTAACAATGTACAGCAGTGACCTCTCCCCACCAGAATCCAGGCCTAGGGGAGATGCCCTTGACACTGCAGCCCTCTCAATCTGTGGGGCCCATCCCCTAATACTTGAAAAGAAAAAGTCATGGGCAAACAGGACACGTGCTCACACTATCTTCATTAGTACACAAACATTACAGCCATTGGAAACCAATTTTGATTTCTCTTGACAGACACGCAGCATCTATCACAAAACAAAAGCAAATGTGTGCCAGGCAGTGACCTGGGCGGCAGTATCGCCTCATTAGAGTTCACTTGAAGTTGGTTTTTAAAGGATAGTTTGTCATGCATCTAAATGACTTAAGTAGGTACTAGGACTGTGTTTGTCATTGCTTGGAATAATGTGGGGTTTTATTTCCTTTTTTTCCCCTCTCCTAAATATATCCCTTCTCAAAACTGCAAAGGGGGGGAAAAAAACCTTCTTCCCTGCAGGAGGTTGTGAGTGTAATTAGGACTTTAATGACATTTTCCGCTCAGAGCATGCCCTTGTCTGTTTCCAGGAGCAGCTCTGAACAAGGAAAACTAGTAAAGTCACCTATCCTAATGGTTTCCTTCTTCCTCTTCTCAGCTTGCCTGCCCCTGGGTGTTTTTATATAATTTTGTTTAAGTATCTGCAAAAGGTGCAGGACACAGAGTATAGACCCTTTGTGTCAGATTGTGTGGGCTCTAGTCTGAGCTCTGCCACTTAAATGCCATATGACCTGGGAATAGTGACATATTCTTTCTATGACTTGCTTTAAAAAAATAAACCTATCGATGTGTAATTCACATACCGTACACTTTATCTATTTTGACAATCGAATGGTTTTCAGCATATTGACAGAGCCGTACAACCATTATCACAATTTTATAACATATTTATCCCACCCGGCCAAACGAGGTCTATACCTGTTAGCAGTCACTGCTCCTTTCCCCCGAGTCCTAGACAATCCCCAATCCACTTTCTGTCTCTACGGATTCCTCTATTCCAAATATTTCATATAAATAGCGTCATACAATTTGCAGTCCTTTGTGACTGGCTTTTTTTACTCAGTACAAGGTCATCAGAATCTATTTATGTTAAAGCTTCCATCATACACTTCATTTCTTTGTGTGGCTAAATAATATCCACGGTTTGGTTATACTGCATTTGTTGGTACATTCATCAGTTAGTGGACATTGGGTTATTTCCACGTTTTGGTTATTATAAAAAAATGTTGATATTCATGAGCAAGTTTTTGTGTGGACATACTTCTAAATTTTCCTTGGATACATACCTAGGAATGAAATAGCTGGGTCACAGGGTAATTTCACTTCCTGAGGAACTAGCAGACTGTTTCCCAATACTTGGCATCCCCGTGAGCAGCGGATGAAGGATTCAATGTCTCTATTCTTTGCCATACTCACTATTATTTGTTACTTTTGATTATAGCCATGTTTGCTGGTGTGAAGTGATATCTCATTGAAATTTTTTTGCTGTGTGATTTTTTTAATTAATAGACTTCATGTTTTAGAGCAGTTAGATGTAAAGAAAAAATAAGCAGATAATTCAGAGTTGCCATATACCTCCTGCCTCCAACACGTGCACACACATGCACACACACGCACATACGCAGGCACACACATGCTTCCTCTGTTATGAGTATCTTACTTTAGTAAGGCACTGTGTGAACGTCCCAGGGCTGCTGTAACAAATAACCACAAACTAGGTGACTTAAAGCAAAGTAAATTTGCGCTTTCATAGTTCTAAGGGATAGAAATCTGAAAATGAGATGTTGGTGGGGGCAGGTCACCTCTGAAGGTACTAAGAATACTCTTTCCTTCTTCTGCCTGGCTTCTAGTGGTTACCTGGCCATTCCTGGGCTTGTGGCCATCTCCCTCCAATTTCTGCCTCTCTTCAGCTGGCTGTTGTCCTACTGTGTGTTTCTACATATCTCAGGTGTCTAGATCTATGGCCTTATACGAGGACAACAATCATTGGATTGACCAATCTAGTGTGACCGCATCTTAACTTAGCTACATCTAGAAAGACCCAGTTTATAAATAAAGTCACATTCATGGTAACTACGGTTGAAATTTCAACATATCTTTTTGGGGAATGCAATTCAACTCTCAATAGGAATATTTATTACAGTTAATGAACCAATATTATTGTATTGTTGTTATTAGTTAAGGTCATAAGTTTTTTCAGATTTCCTTAAATTTTACCTAATGTCCTTTTTCTGTCCCAGGATCCCATCCAGGATCCCACACTGCATTTAGGAATTATGTTCTATCAGCGGCTCCTTACTGCAACAGTTTTCTCCTGACTTTCCTCGCATTTGATGACCCTGGCGGTTTTGAACAGTACTGCTCAGGTGTAATGCAGGATACCCCTCGATTGCAGTTTGATATTTTTCTCATGATTAGACTGGGATTACAGGTGTTTGGGGAAAAGACTACACAGGGTCATTTTTATTACATCATATCAAGAGCACATACTATCAACATGATGCATCACTGTGGATGATAACCTTGACCACCCAGCTAAGGTAGTTTGCCAAGGTTCTCCACCATAAAGTTATACTTTTCTCATTCTTTGGAAGGAAGAATTCTCCAGGCCTCTCCAGACCACATTCTTTGGAAGGAAGTCACTGTGTGCAGCCCACACTTGAATATGGAGGGTTTTGGGGGGGGGGGGTTTGCCCTTTTTAAGATCTTTTTTTTCATCTATAAAATAAGGCTAACAATACTACCTACGAATTCAGAGGGATGAGGTGTAAGTTTATGAGTTAATTTATGTAAAAATTTTAGGGATAAAACTTTTACTAGCACAAAACAATAATTTAATAAACGTTAATAATTATTAGCATTATTATCATCATTATGAGTCTTTGCCACCTTTTGCCTTCTATTTTAATAGGCTTGCATGTGTTTGTCCTCTCTTTGGTACGGTAATTTCCTTGAGGGTAGACATATGGCATCTAAATATTTCCATAATATCTAGAAATAACACCATATTCTCAACAGAGTACATGTTCAGTTTGGAAAAAAAATATATGTATATACACATATATACATATACACACATATACCTATCTATGAATATGAATGTTATATATACCTACATCTAAATTTATGTATAGATGTATTTGATTACTAAAAGGCTTTCTTGTCCCAGTCTCTTTAGCTTTGTGTGGTCATTCTGAGAAGAATCACATAGCTGATCTTGGAATGATGACCACAGAAATTGAGCGAGCTCTATTTGAGGACCACTACTTCAAACTCTCTCAAATGCTCATGTGCTGTTGTTATAATTTGTCTTCTTAGTGACCTGAAGAATTTTTACTTTTAATTTCTAAGTTCTGAGAGAAACAGGGGCCATTACAAGATAATGACTGATGTTGCATGTTCAAACTGAGTTTTGTTGAAAAGAGAAATTCATGGCAGTAGCAGAGAGAGAGGCGTTGGTTTGGTATTGCCATTAATAAATGTAAGAGAAATAGCACATATCAAAAGATTGTTGAAAAGAAGAAAAAGAAAGATGAATTGCAAAATGCGTTTATTCGTATGACCTTATGAGTGAAATAAATCAAGTGTATGAAATAACACAAATGGAGCATTTGGTCTGGAGGATCAGACCATGCCAGACTTCGTATGCTTGTTGCTTGAGCAAAGATGCTTCCCATGCATGTTATTATTATAATGAAAAAACAAAATACAAAAAAATGTGAGTGAAGGGGAGAGCAACATATAGGCTAGTTAATTACACTAAAGGGAAGGACTAAAAGTTTGGAAGGTGCTGATGCACTAAAATAAATAAGAAATATCCTTTGGATTTGATTCAACAATAAAAGTGAAGGTATTAAACATGATCTAGAAATTCTTGTTACTATAGATAAGTTGCACCACTACTGACTAGGCCATGGTCAGTTCTTATAAGCTACACCTCCATGGATCCACATGGCCTCATGTGCTCCCATCTAATGGCACCACAAGTTTAACAGGCTAATATTTGGGGAAATCCAAGAAGAAAGTGGGTTGAGGATACAATAGTTATAAAGCAAAAATAGATTGTATGACTGGACATTCGAAGTAGGAGAATGAGGAGGGTGTTTCAGTCAATCGTAAGAGCTAATAAGGACCTACATAAACCAATGTAATTTAAGAGTTTTCTTTATAATTGTAGCTACTCCTGGGAAAAATGGGTTAGGCAATCTTATAAGTAGATATGCTAGCAACAGGAAGATAAATGTTAGATTTAGAAGGCATCACTTCTACTGAACAGCCTCATCCATCCCTCTCCATTAAAGAGGGGCAAACTGAGCCTCAGAGACAGTGGATGGAATATTGAGGTCTCTAGGAGACTCAGAGGAAGAATTTGGACCAAAACTGAAGACTCAAGACTTCCTGACCAGCCTATTATCAGAAATACCAGTTTGGCCAGTTATCAGTCTAGAAAACTGTTAGTTAACTGAAGGAAAGAATGAAGAAGAAACAGGACCCCATGGTTTGAAGAATGTAGAACAGGAACAACAAATCAATTGGAAGAAAGAAAGGGAGTAATGGAATCATGACCTTTGCCAACTTCACAGTTTTGCCAAAAGGTAGTCAATTGAGCCACCATGAACGCCAAGCCCTGCCAGTGGGGAAGAATAAATGTACAAGGAACCATCTTTATAATAAAAACATATTTGCCTCGAGACCCTATACCTTCCTAACCACGAGACATCACACATCATTTAGATTTTCTTCTTCTCTGAGCATCATTGGTTTACATCTGGTCCCTTGAAGAAGAGTAAAATCTTTAGAGTTAACATTTTCTATTGATCATACCTTAGAATCATCATCAAGTCTAAAACTATTCCAGACTAGTGTGAAACATATGTGAAAAAGTATAATTAAGAACTATGCATCCATCATGACGACTCTTTTCTGTGTGAACTGGAGTTAGCCACATGACCGTTTCCTTACCCATAAAATGCAAATGGTAGTATAAAACTACTTTACTGGGCATTTATAAAGACGTATGGCAACATGCTTTAAAATTGAAAGCTCAATGTAAATAGCATTGCACTATAAGTTATTAATGTGCTCCAAAGTTCTTTCAGTCATACATTAAAACATCTTTAATTTGGGATTAATTAATTCAAGCCTTGTAAGAATTCCAGCAGAAGACAGGCTGAAGATTGTTTTATGATGTTTGTTTTATTTTGCCTGTAAATCTTACAGATAGTGATTGTAGAAGGTCCATGACATTAGAGCCTGCCCATGAGAAGCAGTAAAGCACAGTGCTTAATTAACACCTGCCTCTACCATTTACGAGCAGTTTACCCCTGTATTTTAAGTAGCATCTTTGTGCATGGACCAGGTTTTCATTTTTAAAATAAGAAAATAACAATTGGCTCCTTCTTAGAGTTGTGGTGATTGTGATGAGAACTTAAGTTCTTGTTGTTGTAAGCTGTAAAGCTTCTAAGAATAATTCCTGGTTCAGAGTAAGTACTTAATAAATGTTAGTAACTACTATTACTATTGTTATTTTTTCTTGTTTTAATGACCAGGGATTAACTTAATCATATATGTAAGGATAAAAGATAACACACTTTAAGAAATAGAAAACTTAATTGGCATTTTTGAAGCCTTATTCCTCTTCCTGATTCCAGCCCTTTCTATCCCAATATTCTGAATTTGTGTTTACTATGTCCTTGTTATATTTCTTACAGTCCCTTTAAACTTCCTATCTGTATGCACATATTCCTAAATGGTTTTAGATGAATAAAATTATACTGGTGTATTCTATAACCAGATTGCTAATGACACTGCCACTTTCCTGAAGTCCATTCATGTTGATTCGTAGAGTTATGGATCCTTCTTTCTTGCTGCTATATGATATTCTACCATGTTCTATATAAAACACTGGAAATGAACATTGGCTTTAATTCCAGTGTTTGTGTTTCCTTATTTCTGTTGTTTACGATGTTGCTTATAATATTCCTGTGCGTGTTTCCTGATGTACCAGTGAAGAATTTTCTCTAGGATGAACACCTAGGAGCAGAATTGCTGGGTTTTAAGTTATGCATCCAAACTTGAACACTTTTATATTAAAAGGAGAACTCTAGTTAAAATTAGGCTGATGTAATAATCATAAATTGAAACTCTTACAGTAGCTTGGGGAGATTTGGTCCCTCTGACGCTTCTACATCTACATACCTATCTACCGGCACTCTTAAAAGTTAATTATTAATTAATTTTAAATGACAATAATTGTGTGTATATAGATGGGGTGCAATGTGACGTTTTTATCTATGTCTACATTATAGATTCCATCAAGCTAATTAATCTTCATTGTGTCACCACTTTAATATTTTTTTTCTAGAGATAACTTAGAAAATCTATTTTAGCAATTTTGAAATATACAAAATATTATTATAAACTTTGGTCACCTGGCAGTATAATAGATCATTAAAATGTATCCCTCCAGTCTAGCTGATACTTTGTACCCTTTGATCAACTTCTTCCCTTTCCCCACTCAGCTTCTACACCAACCCTAGGCTCTGGTAGTCACCTTTTTTTTTTTTTTGGCAAGGAGTATCTGGGGCCAACACCCTACCCCTTTGAGCCACAGGCTCTGCCCTCTAAGATAGGCTTTTTTGAGATTCTACATATAAGTGAAATCAGTGTATGTCTTTCTAAGCCTGGTATATTTCACTTAGCACATTATCTTCCAATTCCATTCATGCTGCCACAAATGAAATGAATTCCTTCTTTTTAAAAGCATTTCATTGTATATTTGCACCACATTTTCTTTGAGCACTTATTTGTAGATGTTTACTTTGGTTGCTTCCAAATCTTGAGTATTGCTGAATAATGCTGGAGTGAGTATGAAAGTGCAGCTATTTCTTTTATTATTATTATTATTAAATGATAGCTGTGTACATTAATGCAATCATGGGGTACAGTGTAGTGTTTTCATATACAATTTGAAATATTTTCATCAAACTGGTTAACTTAGCCTTTTTGTCATTTTCCTAGTTATTGTATTAAGACGTTTATATCTACTTTCAGAAAGATTCACTTGTAATTTCACCACCTGGGCCAGCTAAACAACAATGACAACTGCTCAAAAAAAAAATTCTTTTTCAATCCTCTTGAATATATACCTAGAAGTGAGATTGTTGGGTCATATGTTAATTGTAATTTTAATAGTTTGAGAAGTCTCCATTCTATTGTTTTCCAAAATGTCTGTACTAATTTTTATTCTAGCCAATAGCGTATAAATGTTTCCTTCTCCCATTTTTCCGTGTCTTTGCCAATATTTAGCATTTGCCTCCTTGATAGCCATTCCGACCAGTACAAAATAATATCTCATCATAGTTTTAAGTTGCATTTTTAATGATGATCAGAGCTCTTGGGCATTTTTTCAAATATCTCTTGGCCATTCATCTCTCTCTTTTTGAGAAATATCTGTTCATGTCTTTTACCTATTTTTTTATTTGTTTTATCGTTATTGAGTTGTTTGAGTTCTCTTCACATTTTAAATATCAGCACCTTTCGAGATGTGTGGTTTATAAATAGTTTCTCCCAGTCTGTAGGTTGTCTCTTCACTCTGTTAAAAGTGTTAAAAGTGTTTCCTTCACTGTGCAGAAACTTTTAGTTTCGTGGAATCCCATTGGCTTGTATTTGCTTCTATTGCCTCTTCTTTAGGAAGTCATAGCCAAGAATTATTGCTGAGACCAATGTCGAGCTCAGGCCTTTTCCCTGCATTTTTCTTCTAGCAGGTTTAAGTTTCAAGTTTTAAGTTTAAGTCTTTTACCATATTTAGTTGGCATTTTTAGTATGGTATGTGATAAGTAAAATATTTCTTTCTTTCCCTTTTTCATGTGGAATCAAAGCAGTGAAAGATATTTTGAGCAAAAAGAACAAAGCTGGGGGAATCACATTTCCTGATTTCAAAATATAAGACTATTGTAACCAAAACTACGTGATGCATAAAATAGGCATATGGACAAATGCAATAACATAGACCAGAAATAAGCCCATGTATTTACAGTCAACTGACTTTCTATAAAGGTGCTAAAAATACACTCCAGGGATAAGACCATTTCTGCAGTAAGAAGTGTTTAATTTTTATTACTTCCTGAGTCAGCCTTGGTAAGTTGGTAAGACATGTTTTTCTAGTAATTACCCAATTTTCTAAATTGTCAACTATGTTACAATATAATTGTCCAAAAACACTGTGTCACATTTCCTTCCATTCAGTTAGCTATAAATACACCTGCTTTACCATTTCTAATATTGTTTGTGGACCCTTTGCCTTTCTGATTGCTCAGTCTTACAAAGGATTAATATCCTAAAAAGACTGAAAAATTTCAACAAACATTTGCTTTTTTTTGATCTCAATTTTAGGTATGTTTTCTAGTTTATTAATTTCTATTTTTATTAAGAATCCTTTTATTTTATTTTGGTTCATGTTGGTCTTTTTCCAACTTCGTAAGGTTAGTATCTAGCCTACCATAAACCTGTATTAATATCCAAAATATGGATTTCAGTGTTTTCAGCCTATCAATTTCCTTCTAAGAATTGCTTTATTTCTGTCTCACAATATTTTTATAGGTAGACCAATCTTGTTATAGTTCAGTTCTAAATTTTAAAATTTATATCATTCCTTCATTGATATGAAATATTTAGATTATTCTTTTCCATTTCAAAGTTTATAACTTTTTCTATTTTTATTATTGATTTTTAATCAGAAATGAGCAATTACTTTTGGAAATGACTATTTCATTATATCTCACAATTTTATAAGAAATTCAGAAAAGGACCAGTAGGAAATTTTATGCTTCCAGTGGTTTCCACTGGGTCACTGGGGTTATCTGATGTTGGGCTAGTGTGGGACTTTATCTGTATGCCTTGGCATAATGTCCGGATGTCTGGGGTCGATCTGACCCTCCCAGGTACCATGGGGCTTCTCTCAGAGGTTTGTTCTCAAAGCATGGCAGTCTCAGGGAAGTGGGACTTGCTATAAGGGAGCTCAGGGCTCTGAGTGTGAGTATTCTAAGATATAAGGCTACTTAGGGCCTTATCACAGAGAACAAAGCACATCACTTCTGCCAGATTCTATTGGTTCAGAACCTCAATAAAATCAGCCTAGATTTAGAGAGAGGAAGATTAAGATCTACCCCTAATATGAGGAGTAGCAAAGCATCTATGGCCATCTTAGTTCAATCACACTCCTTATCACTGTATCAAACTGGAGGCACAAGAACTTCAGAGATGCACAGTCTGCATTGTCAGACCCAGACACAGCTTCTCATTTTATAGTGACCAATCAGCTAAACAGATACATCAACTTCTTCCCCTGCTCTCAATATATACTGTGGTACATAGTCAATATACCCTCACAATATTTATCTTTTAAAAAGATAATTACTAGTTCCTCTTTCTGATTCTGGTTCTCCCTTCTGGAAGTGGTGCCTTTGTGTGTTTTTTCCCCTCATGGCTTCATCCTCCGGTCATTACTGCTATAACTTTGAGAGACTAGGCCCTTCTTTTGCTCTTGAAAATTAAGTGTCTTACAGATTGTTTACCTTTTGATCAGTCAAATATTTTTTCAGCTTTTATTATTATTCTTTTGCAATCACATCCTTCCTGCACTTAGTTTAGTTTGCTTCTGCTCTTTTTCTTTCCAGAAAATTTCCTGCACCAACAACTAATCCAAAGGTCTTTCTTAAGTTCCCAGGTTAGGTCTTTCTTTCTTCCTATGCCCTTGCTTCTGTCCATGGGCACTATGCCTAGTGATGGCAAGTATTTGACACTCTCAGACCACACCCTTAACCTGATATCCCCTGCAAGATCAGGTCTTAATGAGTGTTTGTTTACAGAGTCCCTCACTATTATTGCTTGATCTTTGTGGTCTAGAAGCTGTAGTGTTTTTCAAGCACTAGAGATTCCGAATTTCTGCACTTTCCACATTTTCTTTTAATTTTGCTTGCACATTAACCCTTTCTTTCCTGAATATTCTGTCTTATAAAACTTTACCAAAAAAAATAATAGACAACACATACTAAAGATTTTCTTTATTCCAACCTCTTTCTCTGGAGTTTCTAAGCCAATAAGAACATAATCTGCTTCCCAGGTACCAAGGCCTCAATTTTACCAAATGTTTTCTCTGGTAGGACATTACCCCATCTTTAAAGCCTCTAACATCAGGTTTTTCCTTGCTGAGTCTAAACAATCCTTAAGCCAGTGTTTCACTTAAGGATCTTAATTTCTGTATTGAATAGTATCAGTAATAGTAAGTGATATTAGGTACTGAAATAAGTAATACCTGCCCCCCAAGATCTCTACAGCTAATCAAAACAGAGGTGTCTCTTCCTCACTTATGGGACTATCACAGTCTAATGCAGGTTACTAGGTAAGTAGACTCTGTTCCGCTCATTTAGGGACCCAGGATCCTTCTGTGTGGAGGCTTTGCCTGTTTTAACTCATCTTTAAGAGATGAGTCTCTTCAAGAGTCATCCTGATATGTTTTGGACAACCAATATGGGGAGGAGTGGGTGAGTTTAGGAATGGGTTTGGAGCAAGTAAACCTACTCGTAACTGCTTTATACCGAAAGTGACACATCAATTCACAGAGGCGAGACACAGATCATCCCACTTGGATGCAAGGGGGCTAGAAAAGGTCTGTGAGCTATGGACTCAGAAAAAGGAAATGGGATGGTGAAAACCCAGGGTTTTTTTTTTCCACAAATTTTATGCAGGACTTTTAGTTGTTTTCAGCACTAGAATAATAGTTCAGGACACCTAGTCTAGTCCACAGCTAACAATGAAAGTATAATTTTATTTTCATTATTCTTTAACTAATTTGAAATTATAGTTTTCACTCCCAGTGGTTTCATAAGAGACTCTTTCTTAAAATTCTCTGGGTAATAGATTTTCTCTTTCATTGTTGATTATTAATTGCTATTTTTATGTCATCATAAGAAAAGAATGTGACCTGTATAATTTATGTTATTTGGGACCTAATGAGGCCTGCATTTGGCCTAATGTGTGGTCATTAAAAAATAAATGTTACGTGAACAATTGAAAATCAGGTAAATGAGAAAATGAGAGGCTTGCTTTCCAATTACTTCTCATCCTACTTAAATACAATTCAACCTGCATTAAAGTTCTAAGTGACCTGCTCCCTATCTACCTCCTAAATAAAACCTATCCCGTCCTAAAGTTCTGAGTGACCTGCTCCCTATCTACCTCCTAACTAAAACCTATCCTGTCCCAAAGTTCTAAGCGACCTGCTCCCCATCTACCTCCTTAATAAAACTCATCCTGTCCTAAAGTTCTAAGGGACCTGCTCCCTGTGAACCTCATCACATGAGTCTCAGTTACTTTCCTTCCACTTATCTATGAAGCTCCAGCCATACTGCTTTTAAGTCCTGCCTTGGGCCTTTGCAGCTCCTCCTGCTTCCAGACCTAGCCCCTGAAGGTCATTTAGCGCCCACGAGAGCGTTTCCCAGGCCAACCTAGACACACCCAACCACCACACACCACATGCATGCCCACCTACCACCTTGTTGCACTCTTCACGTGGCATTCATCACTATCTGAAATTAAATCGCCGACTCGTCTGAAGATTGTCTGCCCTCTCCATCTAAAATGTAATTTTATGAAAGAGGAACTTTTATCTTTATCATTTACTCTTTTCTTCCTAGTGCTTACTAGAGTACTAAGAATAAAATAAACACTAAATAGCTATATGTTAGATGAATCACCCATGACTAGCTCAGAGATGTAGACACAGTGACAGGGAACCATTCAGAAGGCGCTGCCACATCTCTCTCTTTTTTACCCTCTTTGTTTTTGTTCTATTTCTCATGGACCTTTCTTTCTCCCAGTCCCCCTTCCTTTCTTCCCTCCCATATTGGGGAAGGTTTGTCTTGCTAAGGTGAGAGGTGCATTGAAAAATGTATTTCTCAACATAAAACTTGCGGCTGGGGTTTGTTAAATGGGGCCTTCTTATTTCTTTATTTATGGTGCCACTTCCACATTTTATTTTTCTATGTATCTTTATTTTTTTATTTTGGTAAGAGAATGACAAGAAATGCCTCAGTGGTATTGGATCGTTTCCCATGCTTTTCCTCAGCTTTAACAGAGGTTTTATCTCTGTCCCAGCCTTTGAAAAAGTTTAAAAAACAAAGACTAATCTACATAACAGGTCAGGAACAAATTGGAGCTTGTTATGCAAATACACTTTGCAAATGTTATATCAGTATTCATTTATACAGAGTTGGTACCTTGCAACAAATAAGTCTTAATGTCTTTGTGAAAATTGTGCTCTCAAGACTCCTCCCTTGGTGATAGGATGTTACATTTTCCTGTGGTTTCAGGTAAAAACAATTTGATTACCTTCTAACACTCACTTTTAAATTCGCATGTCTACACCCTTAATTATCCCCCTCATTACTTCAAACAAATAGCTCTTCAATTTTAAAATTAAATATGATATTATATCCAGCTGACTTTGGACAGTGGATCTCAGATAAGGAGGACAACTGGGCTATGTGCATCTGTCTTAGAGGAGAGGGAGATGCTGCGAGGTACTTTCCAAGTAAAGAAAATGAAAACTGATCCAAATTGTGAGCTCTGCTTTGCCAAAGTGTCTCATGAGTGAAGGCCGGTAGCTCAAGAAAATGTCCTGTTGTTCAAATCCCTTAGCAACAGCAGGGTTATTTTCAAGATAACCTGCAGAGAACGGGCCAGGTGCTGCCTTCAAACTGATGTTCATTTGGAATGAAAAGTGCCAGGGCTGTTTATGCACATCCTAACCCCATGTCCTGATTGCTTTGTCCAAGGTAGGGGATCTTGAATTCTGGGGAAAGTTCAGAACCCAAGCCTCATGTTTTACTCATAAGTAGCATCCAGACTGGGGAGGAGTTCATTGAAGATTTGTACAGGAACCTTATGGAATTATTCCTATTTTGCAAGAGGTGAGCATGAATTGACCAGAGGCTGATTTCCTCTGGTGTCTATAATGTGGGAAGTAACTAATGAAGCTAGCATAGCAGCAGAATTATGGGGAATGTCTTTTGAGGAGCAATTGTTCGGCACATTTAAAATTTGAATGAAATAACAACTATCGTTTCCAACAAAAACTGAGTGATTACTACTTTCCATACCAGTGCTAGGCATTTTAGATCTTTAACTCCTTAACTTACCACAGAAAATCTGTGGGGTTAAGTATTATTATTACCCCCATTTTGTATGTGACAAAACTATAGTTTAGGATTAAATAAATCACCCAGTTTGTATAAAGTTGAGGCTTAAGATTCAGAAATCTTAACTTTAGCTTAACTTGGGGGTTCATGGTTTGATGACTGTAAGGATGGATGGATGGATGCATGGATGGAAAATTTTATTTTGGTAAAAATAAATTGAATGGATGGATAAGTGCATGAGTTCATTCTTTCTCTCAAAGGGCCAGTTGCTACAATGTCTTCTGGAAAAATGTCTGCACTTTATGGAAGATGCTGGACAGCCCTAGTCTCTCATTAGTACACAGGAACTTGCTACACACAGAGTCACCTGTCCCAACTGAGAAGAGCTGGCAGCCGGTGCTGTCCATTCATTAACACCATCTGAGTGTCACATCAATGTTTCATATTATTTATGTGTTTCTCATTAGAAGCAAGGCCAGAACACTACCTAATTCTCAGAGAAAAACATCCCAGCACTTTCTCAAATACAATCGCATATCACATCGTAGAACATTAAGGTTTGTTAAAATGCTACATGCTTACAAATTTTTTCAATAATTGCTACAAATATTCCCCAGAGATGAGAGAAATGTTTACTCATTTGCTTAATTTTCTAATAATATTTTCCACTACAGTAATATTTTTTTAGTCTCTCTTATGTTTAATTTGGCATCCGACCAATTGAATTTATGCTTTTTAGCAAATGATACAGGCTTGGAATGTTTAGCCTCTCATTCATGTTATTTGTTCTTAGATTTAATACCATGCAGCCTGTTGGCCACGTTATTTTCTAATGGGAATCTTATAAAATGCCTTGGAGGCTCATTATAATTTGAGCTTCTTTCCATTTAAATCAGCTCCATTTCAAAATACAGTATTTTTTTGTGGCTCTAGAGAAGAGAGGCTTTTCTCCGCAAAGCCGGAGTTGCTGTTGGACCCGGGAACAGCAGCTGTGTGGGTGACGTGAAAGTTTATCCGCTGACCTAAGAAAACTTCCCCATTTTTCAATCTTGATGTGCCTGCTAACTCGCCATAATTAAAGTGAGCATTCATGTCAGAATATTTCATACTTCTAGGGATTCGTATGCAGCCACACATTATATCTTGTAATTGTTGCATTAACCCCCAGAGTATCGCCGCTGTTCTATGAAGAAACCGGGACTCAGAGATGTCAGGCGACCGTGGGTTATCACCCAGCTGGAAATGCTAACGTCGATAATCAAATGCATATCCTTTGGCTCAAAACCCAACTCTTCTGCTTTTATATCCCCCTAAAGTACACTGATACCTTTAGTATTAGTCTACCTCTCCCCAAGGCACGCATTACAAATGTGAACAGATGTTACTAATAAAAATCATGTCTCCAGTGACTTCAGCCGTTGCTTTTATTTCTGCCTTTTGGGCCTCCCAGAATCACCCTCGGTTTCCTTCCATACATGTCCCTTTAAGCACTAGGGTGGTGATTCTCAATCTGTGTGCCGTGGCACAGCACTGTGCCACGAGAGGATCTTACGTGTGTTGCAAACGTTTTGAAAGATCGTTGATTAAATTATTTTTGAAAGAAGTTCAAAGTACAGTAAGTATATTCTTTTTTTCACTCTCTTTTTTTTTTTTTTGAGCAACACAATCTAAGTGTGCCATGGAAGTTTAACTATAATTTCAAGTGTGCTGTATAAAGGGTTGAAAAACACTGCATTAGGACGTAAAATGATTTCTTTATCCATTATTCCACAAATAAAATTTCTCTGATTCTTTCATCTGTGACTCTTTCCTCCAGCATAAGTTCCAGTTTGCCTCGGGGCCACGCCCACTTTTCCTGGGTCCTACCTGCTTTGCAGTACCTGACCCGTGTGTGCCAAAGAGAATAGTATTAGCATCTCTGTTTCCGGACACTCGACTCTGGTTAATGCTCCTCACCTTACAATTGTTTCTGTTGATTTTGTTTTGTTTGTTTGGCAGTCACATGACACAGGTAACCATGTCACTTTTCCTATGGGCTAAGTCCCCTAAGTCACTGTCACATATGTTGTTAATGAGGCCCTTCCTCCTCTAACTTACGGTTGTACAGTTGGTGGGGGTGGGTGCTTTGATTCAGACACTTATTAGGCACCACACTGGACACTTACTGTTTCCAGCCACTGCTGCAGAAGGCAACTCTGCGTGGTTCTGTCGGTCTGCGAGCAGGTGCCACCCAGCAGCATCTCCCCTCATTCCCCTGCCACCTGCCTCGTGCCCCGCCCCTCAGGGTTTATTGACTTACAGGAAGGGGGTACTGCGAGACTTCACCTGTGTCCCTATTTGGGCCAAGGAGAAACGTCGAGGGAATTAATGCCTTTCAAAATGAATTTTGGCCAATAGGATGCAGGTGCTAATGGATAAATTTTCGGCCCGGGCAAGCTGTTTGGAATGCAGTTGACGCAGCTTCTCTAAAGATGGTTCTGTGACATCAAACGGTCATTCTCAGCAGTCCAACTCAATAAGCCCCCTTGTGCTGGCCCCCCCACCACCTTCCTCTCCTTTTGGTCATTCCTCCTCTTCTTTGATTTTATTTCCTAATAAAATAGTTGTGTATAAGCCCTGGAGTCAGGCTCTGCTTTCTGGGGAATCCAGCCTAAGACCAGTTAAAGAATGTAGCTGGATGCAACCTTAGGTATTCTCCAATTCTTGTCCCACTCACAGGTCTCCAAAGAGGAAACTGAGGCCCAGAGAGGTAGAAAAGCCTGCTCTATGTCACCAGGAAAAATCAGTGTTACCACTTGGACTACATTCCTAGGCCCAAGGACTTTTTCACAACACTAAATTCTTAGCTTTAAAGGACTAAAGGCTTTTTGTTCTACTCCCAGTAATTCCCACTGGGGACCGTCCATTAAACTGCAGCAGTGTGGCTCAGAAGAAAATCGTTCAGAAAGCTTCTTTTATTTTGGTATTTCAGGATTTTAAAATATCTTTTAACCCTTGAATCTAGGAGTCATCTCTCATCCTAATATGCCACAGTCCCATATATTAATCCCTTAATCTTGATAGCTGTAGTTCAAGATTATCGTGCCTCTGAGCACCCTCCCCTTCTGCTCCATAGTCCAAACAGTCATCGTCTCCTGAAATAGCTCTTAGGTGCTCTCCCTCTCCCTCTCCTGCGTCCCTGCAGAGTGTTACCTGCATAGCGGTCAGTGTGTTCTCTCCGCAGTGCAAAGCCAGTGGCCACGCCATTCCTTTGCTCAAAATCCCCCAACAGCTGCACATTAAAAATGGAAGATGATCGCCAGGCTCTGTATGACCTGGCCCCTGCCTGCCTTCCCCCTCTCATTATCTAGAACTTTCTCTTCTCTCCTCTACAGCAGCCAGTATGGCCATGTAGTCTTCCTAAAATCAGTCAATCTTGTTCTCACCTCAGGGTCTTGATGCTGGATGCCACCTTTGCCCAGAATGCTCCTCTCCCTGATCTCTGCCATTTTCTGCTTCACATCACTCAGGCCAGTGCTCACGCTACTTCCAGAGTCTTGCCTTGGCCATGGACACCTCCTTCCACCGCTCTATTCTCTTATTTGCACTCTTTCTTCATAGCAGTTATCATTATCTCAAATTACATTAGAGTTAAATGTATACATTTTGAGCATTGCTTACTAGAATGTAAGCTCTGCGAGGTCAGGGAATTTGTACTGTTCATCTCAGAAACTGTAGCACCTGAGACAATGCCTAGTACAAGAATGGTGATGCATAAATGCTTGTCAAATGGATAAATGCATAAGATTACAGATATTTTCTACAGAGAAGTCATTTGCTGCGAACATATGCCATTGCAATTTTACTTCCCATTCCCCAGCAGTTATTCCGTTAACTAACTAAGCAATTTACCATTAATAGAGAGTCGATCAAGAAAACCAGTCTCTAGTTCAAGCTATTAGAGTGCATTGAATTATCCTGTGCATTAGAATGTTTGGAATCTGAATGTCAAAGCTATTTGGCTGAAGTTATTTACTGCTTTTGGATCATAGAAATGGTTATTTTCAAATGATCTCATAATAGCAGAAGGGCTTTAGATGGCTTATCATTAATTATATTATTATTTTATGCACTGTAAGTGATAGCAAATTAGTCCCCATAGCATTTCTGGCTGGGAGAAGAGACAAGTGAACATTCCTGGAGATAGGCACCATCCTGGGTGTCTTTAGTGCATGAACGAGGCTTTGTGAATTCAGAGGACAAGCTCATTTCTCTCTTCTACGCCTCCATGCCCAGCTTCTAGAGTCACTGGCCAGGTAGTGGAGTGGATTTTCATATACTCATATTTCTTACCCAGTTCAAGGAGTTGGAAGGTACCTGTAAGGCATTATGTAATTGGGATCATGCCTATGGTTCATCCTATAAGGGTACATGTGAATCTTTCTAAATGTAGAATATAAATGTCTTAACACAATAACTAAGAAAATGACATGAAGACTACGTTAACCAGTGGGATGAAAGTATTTCAAATTGTATATAAAAACTACACACTATACCCCATGACTGTATCAATGTACACAGCTATGATTTAATTTTTAAAAAATTATCTAAATTAATTTTAAATGATGCACAGTCAGGAGTGGGAATTTCTCCCAGGAATGGAAGAGCTTTAGAGATAATGTGGAACAGTGGGTGATTGGAGTCAGCCAGAATTGGATTTGAGTCCAGGCCCTGCAACTTACCCACCTATATATTCTGGGGACCTTAGTGAACTTACCTGACGCTCATCGTCATTATTTGTAAAATCAAGATGACAGTAGTAGCCCCTCCAATACTGCTGTCAGGGCTAGAAGGTGACAAGACATTAATGCCAGGCAGCATGAAGGCTGGCATGGTGAGAGGGCTCTGTCAACATCATCTATTACTCTCTCTTCAAAAAAATATGTTAAACACCAAACAAAAGGTATGCAGAGCAATAGACTACACTAATATAATGTAATCAATGAATTAATATCATGAATACGGTATAATTGACTCTGCCTACATGAAACTATGATCACTTTGATGAACCAGGGTGTGCAGACTCTAAATGGAATTTAGTAATAAAGTTGCAAATATGATTAGAAAATATAGAAACAGAATTGAGGTGCAAGAGAAGATTTTTAAGCTCAGATGAACTGGTTTGACTTTGAGGACAAAGTTCAAAGAGTGTTGATAAAATTTTCAAATTTATAAAGTTAGAAGTGGAAATAAAAAGATTCTTTAGTGGAAGAAATTATGCTTATTTCCAAGCTTCTATTATCTGGGTCCATTGCTGTTTATCTTGTGGTTGTTCCAATCAGATACGAGCTCCCCCTAGAGACTTTTCTTTAATAAATACTTTGTTAGCCTCATCCTGGTAACACATGTTCCCCCAAAGAAGAGAATCATACTTGCTTGATTTATTTCACCCCAACATACCTAACACCTTATTTTTGCATATCTGAAAATCTACGTGTCCCTCACAGTTAGTTTTAGCTTCGTGTATTACAATAGTCAGTTGAATGGATGCAATAAATTAAAAGTAAGTATTAGGTCCATGAAAAAGTAAGTTTATCTTTCAAGGAGGGAAAAAAATGACCCTACGTCTAGACCACACAGAGAAATAAAAAGATGAGGGGATTCAATGTCTTTTCCCCTAACATTTCTTCTGAATGCATTTTTTTGATAGTTACCACAAACTACATTGCATTACGCTTGTTAAGTATTTCAATAAAAAGTGGGACTCTAATACCCAATGACTGCTCCATACTGAAAATGAAATTTTTTTGCAAGGCTTTCATGGGGTGTGACCTCATTCCATTATTAATAATGCACTTTGTGAGTTTTCTTTCATCCATTGATCTTGCAGGAGCATTGCTAACATTAACTAATTAATCCTCTTGTCATCTCCAAGAAAAAGAAAGGTAAGGCATTTATTTAAAGGCTCACTCTGCCATGGTGAAACTTGGGGCAAAAACTATTTGACAGTGTCTGATGAATATGTGGTGCCAGGTGACAGGGAGAGCTGACTTATAAAAGAAAAGGGCTGATTCAACTTTCCTGGCGCCAGCCCCTTGTCTCACAAGCAATCTGACCACTTTCTCCATATACTCTTATTGGCTCAAATCTATTCCCATCTGTTTGGAAGGCACCGTGCCCAACCAGGCATTGGTCAGATCCTTGGGGCTGTTCTTGGGAGATGAGCACTTTCTGGGCAGTCTGTAGCTCTCTGCCACATTGCATCTGTTTTGCCAGATGTCTCACCTCTGGTCTGTTGGTATGCCAGCCCTGTTGCCGACTGTCTATTTACAGCACATCTGCTGCTGTGTAAATGCCAAGAAACAAAGCAAATGGTAGAGCTGTTTGTGTGTGTGTGTGTGTGTGTGTGTGTTGGGAAGGGGGTTGGCAGAAAACCACAGCACAAGATTCATGACGCACTTACTTAGCATTGTCCCTGCCGGCCTTCTCATGGTGGCGTTTGCTGCAGGCGACAGCTGGGGACCATTAAGACACCTGCCTTTAGCCAGAAAAATGGATGCCTTAAAGTATGTTGCATCCAAAATCAAGCCATATATTCTGAGGTGTAGTGTGTACGTCTTCATCCTCAGTAGTCTAGATCACAAAGTTAAAAGGACCATAACGTCTCTCCCAAACGGAAGCAGTAATAAGGCATATCAGAGCTCTTTTCAATGGTTCCTTTATGGCACCACTCATTCACCTATTCGACAGATACTTAGTGAGTCGAAGTATCTCCAAGGTATGCAGCCACATAGTAGATGAATAAAGAGCTACAGAGAAATTATACTGGCTCTCCACTTAGGGAAATAAGACGCCATCATAGAAAAGAGTGGAGTGACCACACGAGGCCACCAGTGGTAGGTGTTCAAGGGAGTGTTTTTTGTAGGTTCCAAGGCAAAGAGAATCATGTTTTAATAGTGGAAGTCGATTTCCATCACACTTGCCATAGAAAGAAACAGTGGAAATACTCTGGACACAGAGGAGCAGCTCCAAAAATAGCATGACGGAAAATGAAGCTTTTTGTTGTATTTCTTCATAATTTACTTTTAAATAAATGTGTATGAGTAGTGAAATATGTGTTCACACCCTGGGATCATAAAATCTTTAAGAACTCTCATCAAAAAGGTATACTCCAAGAGTATTTAACCAGCAAATAAACTGGCCCGAGTAGGAATTGACACACTCGAATGTGGTAATTTTGTGTATTTTCCAAAGATATATACTATACCAGAGAGTGTTTTTCTCTCTCTTTTTTAAAATTAGCCTAGTGATATAAAAAAGTCAGAATTTGGTTAGAAATATTGCATGGGTTCTTCCAACCTTTAAGAAGTTTTGGAAACTTTGCAAACCTTGCAGGCCAATAACATCAGGACAATATTTATGTTCTGGAGGACTCTTGGACTCACAGCCTCTACTCCTCACCACTTGGATCATTTCCAGTGGTAGCTGATCCTGTTAGCAGAGTTAGTTGTACACAACTTAGAAAGAGCTTTTTGCTCAGGCTGCCTATACCTTAGACAGAGCAGAGAGTAGGACTCTTCCGACCAGTAGAACAAGGCATGATTTGGTGGTAGTTTACTAGTGCCTGTTTGTACACACAGAATTTGCTTTTATTGCAATATACAAACTGATATGAAACATGCCCCTCCCAACCTCAGTTCATACTGATGTTTAACCATAATAATTGAAAGAAGTTGATATTAGTTCAACAGTAGACTGACCTCAGTGGGTTATCTAGTGTGAAGAATTCATAGCTAATAGGCAGAGGATGGATATAGGAACCATGAATTACAAACTCCATAACTCACTAAAAATCATAGTTCACAACTATCTGCACTCAGGATAATTAAGTAACTATCAGGAAATTGGCAGAACTTACGTCCAAACCCTCTATTAATTCTCCCATTCTACCCTGTGTATACACCTGGCACAAACTTTTTAAACCATTCAGAGTCCTAAATTCACTCTTTCCTGATGACAGGTTATCTTTTAGCAGTCATGGTTGATGTCCTGACATTTAGAATAGCAATTGACACGATTTTGAAATAATAATGTGCCCTCTTCCTTTTGATTCCTACGAACAGATGGTGTTTTAATAGATTCGAGCTAAATTGGAGTTTTCCATGCAGCTCTTCCGTTTAAACTTCAGTAACCTTTTATTCTTAGAGACTAAAAATTCAAATGAAGACCACAAGTTCTTCCAGCTTTATTTACAAGGGGAGATAAACACTGCCTTTGGACATAACTATTCCAGCTCATCAATCCTAGGGTTTTTTATTTATTTTACTATTTTCTACCCCTTCATTCTACGGGGCATTTTTAAACTCCAAGAGAATGATGTAAAGTCTGAATCCAGCTGAAATGCTTCTACACATCAACTCTTTCAGTAACTCTTACTTTCCTGGAGGGGTCTGTGGGCATGCATTAGTACTTTCATCTGTAGGTGGCATATTTAAATGAGTGAATCTTGTTTTCAGGAATGTAAATCAGTTTCTTTCCTCTGTCTTATGTGCCTTCCACTTGTCTTTTTAAAATGTGGCTCTTTCTCCAGTACCAAATCATAGTGCATATTTACAAGACATAGTGTAGGGACATTCAGTGTAGGTATATACTCCTTGTGGTCTTGAAGACTGGTTGGTATTAACAGTTTTACAATAGCTCTGTTGAAAATGTCAAGTTGGGTTCAATCAAGGGACATGTGTGGGGCATACAATTCTAGAACATGTCAATTTTTGTGAATCCTCAAATTACAGAACAGAAGTAGATCCAAGCCAGTTGTTGATTCCAGTCTTGATCTGTTAATCTGGAACAGTGGCTAATGTGGATGATAAAACCTTTTTAAAATGTGACAACTGTTCTGGTCTATGTTGAAATGGCAATGGGAAGAAATATTAAGAGAGCATGCATGTAAGCTCCAGAAATGATCAAGTAAAAGTAGCGAGGTAAGGTGAGAGAAACACAGGAGTGGGATGAGGAGGTCCCATCCCACCAGCTCAGACCCTGAGTCTTCTCATCTGTAAAACAGGAACCCTCCTCATTAGGCTGGTATGAGACAAAAATCGGGTAAATTATGCAGGGGACACTGTGGATTGGCACACAACCCCTAGTCTAAATATATTCTACTAGTCATCCCACACCACAGAAACTTCTTTGTGTTCCCCAGATGCTACCTGTACTCGGCTGTGTGGGTTTGCTTGTGTGAGGTTTGGAAGGAAGAAATGAGAAAAGGGCTTCCTCAGACACAGGAGAGGAAATGCTTTCTACCTGTAAGAATGAGGGACACCGTCAATTCTCAATGACACTGTGATGAAAGTTCTAGACATCCAACCCAAAGCATCAGGCTCCACCCAATAGTTTGGGACCTATTGGGTTTTCCCTAAAAACCCTTTTCCTGCTCATGTAGCATTTATGCATAAGCCCCTAATCTTCCTGGAAATTGTTATAAGCTACTTAATACCATCTAGCAAATCCCTTCCTGTTTAAAATTGTGGGAATGAATCGTGAGTACTCCAAATAAGCTGCTTGAGACAAGATCTAAAGAGCATGTTGAAAATGATAAAGAGACATTACCCACCTTTAAAAAGAAAGAGCGGTATTGTAATTGCATTATTTCAAAATATAATAACATTCTCTTAGGAAACAAACCTTTAGAATCAGATTTTCAGGCACTTAACTTTTCAATATACCTCGGTACAGGTATATTAAGGATATGGTCTTCATTTTCTGGGTAGAGACTGGATTAAAATTCTCACTAGATATACCTGAAAGTAAGTTTTATAAGGCACAATAGCTCTCTTAGTTAGGTATGTTTTCTCGGCACACACACACACACACACACACACATACACACCCCCACACCGGTTAACATCAGATGGAAAGATTGATGTTTAAAGTCAAGATAAATGTGTATATCCAAGATATTGTAGAGCATCAATAGACAAGAATTGCACAGCCACATGATACTGGCATTGAGGCCCAGAAAGGGCTATCCCAGAGCAGTGAACTTGGGCACGCTGAGCACTTTGAACTGAAGGACACTGGAAGGCCTCAGAAGCAGCCTCAGAACCAGGGTATTTCTGGCCTCCCACTGTCTCTGAAGTTTCCCTATCTGCCAAAAGACAGACCTTTCCGAAAGAATATGAGAGTCATGGGTCCCCTCCTTGGGAACCTCGCAACTAGGAAAGAGGGAGTCACATCATGAAGGAAGAGACAGAGATTTGAGGTCCATACTGATCCAGACAGACTTTGTCATACACAACCATCTCTTCTGACTTTTCTCTCCTCACCCTCCCATAACTTGGTCGCTACCCCCTAAAAGCCCCAGGCCCCCATTCTCAAGTTCAATACTGCTGAGCACAGATTTTCAACCCCGATGCCACAAAGCTCTGAAGGTGTGTTGAAATGAAAGCCTAATCCCTCTGGAGTAGATCCTTTCTACACACCTCCCATATGCTGTACAAATGTCACTTATAAGCATAAATGTAATTTTCATTGCAGAAAGTTTAGAATGGCTTATAATACAGAAACACTATTTTTCTCACTGCTTTCAAATTAACCTCACTGATATTTCCTGTAATGAGCCCTCTCTTACCTGAATACTATCATCTTCCTACTTTTCTTCATTACTGATGATGTGAATCCTTACGTTTGTCTGAAGCATATACCTTCAGCCAAGAGATAGATTTCTAGAAAATTCCTGTTTACCTTTTGTCTGATGTCTAATTAATCTCTTGGCTGGTGTCCATTGAGGGTACATCAGTTACCTACTTTTCCCAGCAGTTCTTTATGTGGCTTCTCTGGTTATTTTCATCAAACTTGATGATGACAAAATCATTCACTGGTTTCCCTTTGTTATTAGCAATATTTTTTCAGTTTTAGCATGTCCTTACATATTCTGCTCTCCTTCTGGCAATATACTTTCAGTTCACTCCTGGAAACTCACTCTTTTGGTCCTTTTGATGGGCTCATGTCCTTCCTGCCACAGGGCCTTTACACCTGGCAGCTGCTCCCCCCCAACCCTGTGCATTCCTCTTGACTCATCCTGGAGCTTTCAGTCCAGTTGTCATTGCCTCAGGAGCATTTCTTATTGCTGCAGGTGAGAATGGCCCTTCCTATTACACTTCCTGTGCCTTTTCTTCCTGGCATGCTTTACAGCCATAAATGCACATTGATTTGCATGTTTATTTATTGATGCTTATGCCTATAGACTGACTGTAAGTTCTATGACAGTGGAGACTAGCTTAGGTTTTTTTTTGTTGTTGTTATTAATTCTTATGCCTGGCACACAGTAGATCCTTGAGGAGTTGTCAAACGGATGATGGATACATGAAGTCATGGTAAGGATGGTGATGGCGATGACAGGAATTGAAGGCTGGAGAGTATCAAGCACACATGGTCCTGATGTGTCTGTTTTTGTCTTAAGAACAGGCCCTACCAGAAAGAGAGAACAAGTCTCTTCCTCTTACCCACCCCACCTGCTCTCCGTTCATCCTGCCTCTGACATCACCCCCCTCTCTGTCTTCTTTGTTTTCTCCTCTTCTGCCCTCTCCATCTCTTATTTCTTCTTCATTTTTAGAAATAGTATTTCCTTACAGAAAGGAAAGTAACACTCATGAAGGGGCATTAAAAAGTAAAAAAAAAAAAACAAAATCAGCCGCGGCTTTTCCTCCCCCCCGGCATGAGTACATCAGTTCTTTGGCACATAGCATTGTTCCCAGGAAACGGTTTGAATGAAGAAGTAAAAATGCTATGGGCCTGAGTTTCAACAAAAACAACAGCAATGACGATGATGATGATCTTTAAAAAATAAACTTTCTAGTCACTAGTTCATCTTGGCATTGTCCATTATACCCTAGAGTGAATCCACTCTATTAAATTTATAACTGTCCCACTTTGAAGGATCATTGCAGACTGAAAGTATATCTTCAAGTCATCCCCTTATCTTGCTTTGTGACTTTTTAAAAGCTCCTTTACTCTCCTTGCATTATTTTTTTATTTGCCAAAAGGCAAATAGATATATATCTTTCATAGATATCTTTCATCTATGTAACTATTTCATATGATTACTGTTTTATTACCCCTTTTTCTGGAGGGTGAGTGTTAGAAGATGCTGCTGACATACCAGGACTCAGAATGGGAGGCTGGAGAAGGGTGTGTCCTTTCTCATGATGAATAGAACTCAGGAACAGACACAGGGCCATGGTCTGCTGGCTGTCCCGATCAGAGACGATAATGTTGAGGGTTTGGAAGAAACAAGGTACAAAGATGAAAGTAAGTCAAGGGAAGGTAATAAGAGGGGAGAATTGAGCAAAAGATAGATAGAACCCAAGATGAAAGTAATTCCTGAACTGAGAAGGAGATGAAGTATTCTGTTTGTCTCTTTGGACTTTATTTTATTTCTTTGTTATAATCCCATTTTCCACAGTCTCTGGAAGGGACATGCCAAAAGCTTTTGGGTAAAAGTGAGAGGAGAACTTTACAATGGAGAGATTAGACTGGTAACATCTGAAGGTAGTTTTCACCCTTAGCAGTATTAAATTTTATATAATAGGTCCACCTACTTTTGGGTGCCTCTAAAAATTTCCTTGATAAGAAGTTAAGCAAAAACAAATAGGTAGAATTTTCAGGAAAAAAAATAATTAGGTAAAAGTGATCAAAACAACAATATATTAATGAGTCCACCAACACCCTGAAAAAGAATGTACAGGTTCCCAGGGGAGTCAGAGCAGAGCCCCTCAAGATAATAATAATAAAAAACCACTGAATTAATAAATTACCTTTGTCACCTAAAAGGAAGGTAGTAATAATGGCAATTTAAAAAGTTTTGAGAATCAAACATAATCAGGAAAAGTGCCTTGAAGAAGTTAAACTGCAGATAACTGAGTGCGGGGATAACCTTATGATTAATGGTGAATGTCAATTTAGAAGTTAACCATAAATTGTTAAGAATTTTTGTCAATTCTTTATTCAAAAGCAATTTATCTTTCATGACTTATTAAAATCATTATCCATAGATGTCTCTTTCCTTTTTTTTTAGTGGTGATTTTGTTAGACAAGCCTCAAGCTTTGCCCACTGTATGGAGAATTGAAAGCCAGGATGTGGAACTGGAGGGGGTGATGACAACACCAGGAATATCAGGACAGATTCTGAGGAAGCTCATCACTTGTGTGAAAATTGATAGCCCTATTGTGCTGTGTGGTGCCATGAGTTTCGGTTCAAGGCCAACAAGAGATTTATCAAAGGAAAGTAGCCGATCTGTAGAAGAAGGTAAGGGTTTAAAATCCTTTATGAACCAGAGTAAATCATGAATCTTTGGGGTTCATCTCTGAAAGCTGGACTTCCAGATACAATTATAGGTTAAGATTTGGTATATTGTATAGGTGGAAAAGAGGGAAATACTAAGAGTATGTTTCTAGGAAAGCCATAAAGGCTCTTTACATTGCTACGCGTGCAAGTATCTGTGGGAATTAGATAGGTACCATTATTGGGCTGTCGATCAGGGCTGGGCTCAGTGTCCAGGAGCAAAAACCAATGATGAGGATTGCAACAAAACTGGATAACATGATCATTGAAGAAAGTGTCCCCTGTTGGCTCACTTCTAGCCATCTAAAACACAAGACTTTGGTGAAGACTGTGATATTTACAATCAGCCAAAAATCTAGATGATTATGTGTAGTCTCCCAATTTTGTAATGTTGGCAAGACTTTCGGATTTGCAAATTCTTTGTGGACCAATGCCATGCCTACCACATCCCATCTGTAGGCCATATTCTTCCAGAGGGTCACGTTTGCAAACCTTGCTCCAAGTCCAGACATATTTTCATCCTATTTCTGTATATTTAATGTAGTTCAGTGTTAGTTGTAATATTTTCATCTCAATTTATTAACACTATAATCTTCTCACCAGTGCCCCAGACTTCCTAAAAACATATTTCTGAATCCTTTATTTTTTCATCAAGTGTTTTACAAAGACATGTAAAAGAATGAAAAGTCGGGGTAAGGAGTAGGTGGGGACAAAACTATTGACTGGTCTATGAAATGTGTGTATATGCTTCCTTTCCTTGGCCAGTTAGAGCTCAGTGCTAGTATAACTCAGGTTAAACTTTTCATTTTTATATGAACTTTCAAGAGGAAATAATAAGATATTTCTCTAATTGGAGTTGAAGAGATCATGGATCAGTATGTGAAACCAATACTTATAGACAAAAATACACACACACACCAAATAGATGCAACTCTACCGTTGCTTAGCAAATAAAGCTGTATTTATATAAAATGGAAAGACTTGTCTTATTTTAAACTTTGGCCTGACCAGGTATATAAATGAAAGAAGCATTTGAGAGTTAAGTCTAGCATTACCTTGATGATTATTTATTGAATCTTCAAGGCCACAATAATACAACACTGGAGACCCAGAAATGCATGGAGGAGACAGGGTGTGATAAAAAGAAGACTGGCCTGAAAGTGGGAAATGAGGTTCCTGTCCCAGCTCTGTTGCCAACAAGCTGTGAAACCTCTCTGTGCCTCAGTTCATTATTTATTTATTCTTTATACATTGCTTATTTTCGAAACAGATTGGAGTTGGATTTCAATAAAAGCCACGAATGTAACAGAACTCTTTTACAAAATAACATGAGATAAAAAGAAAAAAGAAGAACGAAGGTTGTAGCAGCAAATCTAAGCTTAAAGAACAGACTGTCACAGAGCATAAAACATGCTGTAGCTTTCATGAAACGGTAAATGAGTTGAATCATCATCATCCACAGGCCTCAGTTTTTGTATTCACCAAATGGGTAGGAAATGAAAGTTGGATGAAATCACTTTTAAATTTGTCTAGATTCAGGTTCAGATGTACAGATGAAGTGATAAGTAGACTCCTTAAAATATTGCCTCTATTTCTGTACAATGAAGCACTCTCACAGGGCTTGACAGGAAAATTGGGGCAAAGGCAATACAAATAAATAATAATGCTAATGGAATTCTCAAGAAAATACTAGCATGATTTAAAAGGAATGTGAAATCACAAATAAATAAAAGAATACCTTGACACTTACAAGATTTTCCCTGGGGCTGAGGATATATGTTGTTGGAAGTCTGTGTAGGGAGAGTTGAAACTTACAGATTGAAAGACAAAATGCACACAGATCAGGGAAAACGTGCGATCAGAACATCAAGGCAGAGCATGGAGCCAAATTGAGGCAGGACAAAGTACCCGGGTGAAGAGTTGTACACATCCCTCAGCAGACTGCTGCATTCAGCTGTGCCCAGGAGCCTTAAGTCCAGCTACTGTTACTTAATGGGGCCAGCTCTGAAAGTACTGGGGGGGAATGAAGTGACTTTCATGTTGTGTTGACATCATATTCTGATTTGCCCATCACAGGAAATGTTTTAGAGAATCACATTGTAGCAGAACAGACTGCAAAATGCTCTCTCCCTCCAAATAGAAATGTACAGAGAAATAGGGAGAAAAGCATCTGTGACTGGGACTTAATCAGTCCCAGACGGCCTTTGTTTCTGTGAAGATGTCTCAGAGTTTCTATATAAGACAACACAGCTGGAATGTCTAGTTATACGTGCTATTGATGTAGCTATACTATGCTAGTAGGACTGACAGGCTAGTAAGGTGTAAGAACACAAAATATATGAGAGAATCATGGCCACAAAGAAGTTATCATGTCAAAAGGATGGTTGGGAGAGACAACGTGGGGGTCATTTTAAAATGAAATGTGATGGCTAGGCAGCTAGGGTGCCATGCCACATATACCAGAGCTGGCGAGTTCCAACCCAGCCCAGGCCTGCCAACAACAATGACAACTACAACCAAAAAATAGCCGGGCACTGTGGCAAGCACCTATAGTCCCAGCTACTTGAGAGTCTGAGGAAAGAGAACTGCTTAAGCCCAAGAGTTTGAGGTTGCTGTGAGCCACGATGCTATGGCACTCTACTGAGGGTGACAAAGTGAAACTATGTCTCAAAAAAAAAAAAAATAGTGAAATGTGAAAAGACCTTTAGACATCCTTTGTATTAACCTGGATGGAAGTGGAACACATTATTCTTAGTAAAGCATCACAAGAATGGAAAAGCATGAATCCTATGAACTCAATTTTGATATGAGAACAATTAGTGACCTAATATACAGTGGGGGGGTAGGGGAAGGGGATGGCAGAGACAGAGAGAAGGAGGGGGTGGGGGAAAGGAAGAGCAGAGAGAGGAAAGGAAGCAAGGGGGTGGGAGAAGAGGAGAGCAGAGAGAGGGAAGGAGGGAGGGGGTGGGGGTCTCAGTGGGTGGTTTGATTTGCATTTCCCCAATGATTAGACCTATGTGCATTTTTGTCTTTCAATCCATAAGTTTCAGTTTCCCGACACAGACTTCCAACAACATATATCCTCACCCCCAGGGAAAATCTTGTGTTAATCTTGTTTTGGGGGCAAGACACAATTATAAGAGGGACTTTACCTAACAAATGCAATCAGCGTAACCTGGTTTCTTATACCCTCAATGAATCCCCAACAATAAAAAAAAATTAAAAGAAAAGAAAGAAAACAGAGATGAACATCATGAATAAGTTCAGAATGATGGTTATAGAAAATCAAATTTTAAAAAATAAAACTGGTTTGATCAAAAGAAAGTTCATGGAAGATATAATATTAAACTGCTTTCAGAGAAGTAAAAGGAACTGTCCAGCCATTCCAGTCAGGGCATGTGGCAATATCCCCAGACGCTTTTGGCTACTGTAGCTGGCGACAAGCTACTGGCATATAGTCTGTAGAAGCTAAGAATGGAGTTAAACGTCCATCAAGGCATAGGACAGGCTCCTACAGAAAATAATTATCTGACTCTAAATGTCAATAGTGCCATGGTTAAGAATTCAAAATAAAGATAGGACTATCTAGTAAGTTCATCTTTCCTTGAGGCAGTTTCCCATGACCCATTCTGCTTCCCAGAGCCTAGGCAGAAGTTGTAAAGATTATTTCCCAATCTCTATGTGATGCCCCATCTCTTCCCACCAGTCTAGTCCTTGACACATTTAGGTTAAGCTTGGCTCAACCTTTGTCCATGTGTAATGTATTTTAAATTATTTTCTACTCTTTCCTATGAATAGAAAACTTAGTTTTTTTGCCCCAAAATAGATTGGTATTTTGTCTCATGGGGTAATAATCTTCTGGTACTGCTTTTCTGATGTTCTGAATTTTTTTTTTTTTTTTTTTGAGACAGAGCCTCAAGCTGTCCCCCTGGGTAGAGTGCCGTGGCATCTCAGCTCACAGCAACCTCCAACTCCTGGGCTCAAGCAAGTCTCCTGCCTCAGCCTCCCAAGTAGCTGGGACCACAGGCACCAGCCACAACGCCTGGCTATTTTTTGGTTGTAGCCCTCATTGTTGTTTGGCGGGTCCAGCCTAGATTCGAACCCGCTACCTTAGGTGTATGTGGCTGGCGCCTTAGCCACTTGAACCACAGGCACTGAGCCTGATGTTCTGAATTTTATTCCTCTCCAGTGTTATTTGTGGTGGACAATGAAAAAGAAGACAACCCCTAATTTGAACATATTTAGTGTACAACCAAGTTTGTGAATATTTGATGTTCCTTTTGTGTTTATCAAAGTGCTACCTTTATGACAAACACAATCTTAACTACATTAAAATTATCCACAGAACTACTATGGATAATGAGTAGATTCATGTTAAAATAGTCCATAGATCTAAGAAAATGCTATGAAGTCTATGTTAACCAGTTTGATGAAAATATTTCAGATTGTATATAGAACTAGCACACTGTACCCCATGACTGCATTAATGTACACAGCTATGATTTAATTAAAAAAAAAATAGTCCATAGATCCACCAATACTCTGGTTTGAAGGAGATAAAGTGAATTAGATGAATACAAAAGAACTAGGGTCAAACACTGCTACTAAGAAAGGAGAAAAACACATGTCCTTGGAATCAAAAGAGGAAGATCTTGACAACTGACTTAACCAGCTCTTTTCCCTCCGGGATTTAGACCAAATTGCCACACGCTTGAAGTTTATTTAACCCAAACTCTTTAGTCCGGAAATCAGCATAAAATTCAGTTGAACCTTTTGGTGTGCTCATTGTGAATTTGATATGAATGGGAAAATCTGCACTTTGCTAACTCTTTCAAATGCCAATTCCATCTGAGCATATGAAGCATAGAATTATTAATTTTTAGCTCTGTGAAAAATGATGTTGGTATTTTAATGGGGATTGCATTGAATCTGTAGAGTGCTTTGGGTAACAGAGACATTTTAACAATGTTGACTGCCAATCCATAATATATTTTTCCATTTATTTACATCCTCTGCAATTTCTTTCCTTACTGACTTGTAGTTCTCCCATCAGAGGTCTTTCACCTCCTTAGTTAAATATATTCCCAGGCATTTTATTTTGTTTGTTGCTATTGTGAAAGGTACCGTAGTCAGATACTATACATCTGACAGAAGACTGATACTCAAAATCATAAAGAATTCAAGAAAATCAGCAAAGAAAAATTAACCCCATTAAAAAATGGGCAAAAGACATGAAAAGAAACTTTTACAAAGAAGCTGGACTAATGGGCAATAAAGATTTGAGAAAAATGCTCAAAGGTTCTAATCTTCAGGGAAATGCAAATCAAACCACAATGAGATATCACCTGATTCCAGTGAGAATGGCTTTCATCAAACAACCTCAAAGAAACAGAGGCTGTCATGGATGTAGAAAGAACTCTCATCCACTGCTGCTGTTGCGACTGTAAACTAGTATATCCTCTATGGCAGTGGTTCTCAACCTTCCTGAGAACCACTGCTCTATGGAAAGTGATACGGAAATACCTCAAAGAACTAAAGGTAGACCTACCTACCATTTGACTCAGCAATTTCTCTATTGGGTATTTACCCATTGGAAAAAAAGTAATTTTACAAAAAAGGCCAATGTGCTTGTATGTTTATTATAGCATAATTCACATTTTAAAGATGTGGAATCAACCCAAGTACCCACCAACATATGAGTGGATTGATAAAAATGTATACCATGGAGTACTACTCAACCATGAAATGGAATGGCGAAGTAACACCTTCTGTGATAGGATGGATGGAACTGGAGACCATTCTTTTAAGTGAGGTATCACAGGAATGGAAAAACAAACACCACATGTACCCACTATTAAACTGGAACTCATCTATCAACACCCATGTGTTCATTTGGTAGTAAAACTCAACAGAAAAGAAGCAGGTGTGAAGGGGCAAGAGGAGAAGGTTAAATTCACATTTAATGATAAAATGTACGCTATCTGGGTGATGGGTACTCTTGGAACTTTGACTCGAACTGTACAAAAACAATTTATGTAACCAAAATATATGTATGTCCTCCTGTGATATCAAATAATAAAAACTAAAAAGAAATGGCAGTAATGTCTTAGCTGTTCTCTTAGTATATGTGTATATGTGTGTGATTGCCTGCAAACCTGTGTGCATATAAACATCAGCACAGCTCACTTTTCTGCTTTTCATAGTGAATCCTGAACCTTAGGATTTATGAGTTGTCAGAATTTCAGTAAGTGAAAATGTCATCCTATTTCTAATGATATATTTGATTAAACCATGTTGATATGCAATAGAGATTCTTCAGTACTTTATTGAGACCAGTCAGTACATAAAATGCTTTCTCTACTGCTAACCAATATTTATTGAGTGCCTCCTATGTGTGTCAAGGGTTCTACACATGTTATTTTATTTGATTCTCCTGTGTCTCAGAATTATGTGTTCATCAAATCATTCCTTTCAAGAGAAATATATTTTCCAGCCCCTTCAAGTTAGATGGGACCATGGGACTAAGTTATTGTCAATAAAATGTGGGCAGGAGTAATATATGCCATTTTCAGACCTTGCCCTTAGTAACTTCCCATAATCCCTCCCTCCCTGTGCAGCTTCTCCTGGGTTGGCTGGCTGGAAGGAGAATTTAGGGAAGGATTCTCAGGCGTCTGAGATTCATGGGATGACTGGAGCATGGATTCCATAGTGGAGAGCCCCGTGGGAAAGCTGACAGTGATGATACCAACTGAAGACTTTTCATGAGCAATAAATCAAGTTAAATAATGCTAAGCCACTGAGATTTCATCCCTGCTTTGCAGCAGCAAAGTGTTATTTAACTTGCCTAACATAGCAACTGGTAACTGGAAAAAGGGTGCTGCTAAAATCCAAAACTTAAATATGTTGTATTTGCCTTAGAGGTTGGCTGATAGGCAGTCGAGAAATTGATATCAAAGGTTGAAAAGATGGAATGCATGTTATTCAGTGGCAAACATTTGGTATAACTATTACTTGCAATAGGGCAGAAGGCAGGTTGCATGCTAACAGAGCCAGCAGCTTCAGTGGAAATAATTAGAAGAATCCAACTGTAGTGCATGTTGGATGTTATCGGCTGGTTTGACAAGATATTACAAGAAAGAGATGAACTCAGGAAAACTGTGACTGGGCTGCAAGGAGAAATTAAGCACCAAGCAGTCAGAAAGGAAAGGCCTTGCTTCTGGAAAAGCCATCTGCTAGACACAAACAATAAGATAGAATTTTTAAAAGTTTTGAGTGTCAACAGCATAGCAAAACTCAGATGGATAAAAGCATAGAAGATGATTAAATTAAGAGTGTGGCTTCCCATCCTAGGATTTCCACTGTTATCTTAAGAGAGAAAGAACTAAGGTTGAGCAAACAATAAGGAGTGGGAGTCTTGAAAACTAGGTTTCAGAAAGAAACATGAATGTGAATGTAATAAGCCTCTGTAACTAACTGTGATTAAAAGACCATCTGCAATGTTACGGGTTAAATTCATGTGTTGAAGTCCTGACCTCCGGTACCTTGGATGTACCCTATTTAACCATAGGGTATGTGCAGGGGTAATCAAGTGAAGATCACGAGAGTGGATCCTAGTATGATTGATGTCCTTATAGGAAGAGGGAATTTGGACACAGACTTACAAAGTCTAAGGTTATCTTGTTCATCATTGACCATTTCACATTAAGTGTACAGGGTGGGAGGAAATAGCTTGTTCCTTTAAGTCACAGATACAAGACAAGAGCCACACTTTGTGAGATTGAGAAAGCAGCTCATTATCCAGAGATTCTGCTGGACGCCCTGCAGGGATGGGACTTTGGGGCATCTCCCCTGGGATGGTGATACGTATGTTCTGTTTATGGGAAGAGCACAGCTGAGACACTTCTCCCCGTGCCCTAACCTGCTCACTTCCTCTTGGGCACACAGCTAAACCACCTTTGCAAGCTGTCTTACAGGTGGTGAGACAAGGTGAATCAGGTGTGGGCTATGAAATGTCAAGGAAAATGATACATGATTCTTGATTCTTCTAGGGCCTTTAAATACTTCTTGCAAAATCTATCATTCAAAATCTTTCCTTATCATGCAGACTCAGTCTCTCTCTCTCTCTGCCCCCATTCCTCTCTCCCTCTCTTTCTCCACTTTGATTAGATAGATGAAGAGAATCCAGGAAGCCCCCCAGGACTTAAGGAAGCCTAGAATTGCTGGAATGGATGAACGGAACCCAGATTTTGAAGTCATTCTTTGAAAGGACAGCTGCCAAGAAGAACTGCCCAGCTGAGAGCAAGAAATAACAAAGTTTTATGTGGTCAAGCCATTTGTTACTAAAGCCTTTAGCTTTACTTTTACTGACTCATACACTTCCCAATAATCTAGCACAATAACAATAGCAATATCCCTTTAGGGTAGTCTCCCAAAGATTACTAAATTATCCAAGGCTATACGATAAATGAGCCAGAATGTGGCAGGTTAACCAAGACATGGTAGTTGCATTTTAGCCTCAAATGAAGAAATTTAGATGTTATGTCATTGTGTAAACACATAGAAAAGGGATTGTCCTGTAGTCATGACAGAAATACACCTTTGATCTGTGACTAGTGTACACACACATACACGTACTAAGTTTCTATTACTTTTTTTCTGAAACCATGTGATGTCAGAGTAATTTATGTGAGTTAAGGATAAAGGAAAAATTATTATACCCATGTCAGAAAAACATTAGTGTGACCCTTATCCGTGCCTACTTAATAGCAAGTGTAATGGATAATGAACATAAGAAAAGAAAAAAATGTCACTGCCACGTAAAATGGCAGTTGCTGTAAAATATGTTTGAATACAAAAATTACTAATGAGGCAGTCTAGATCTCAAACCAGCTATCCAACTGCCAAGCGAGACTGAAATAGAGCTGCATTTCAGGGAGTTAGCAGGAACACAAACACTGTGAACAGACTCGCAAGACCATAAAGAGAAATGAGAGAGCTCAGTGTGTTACCTGGAGATGCGGGCATTAGGCCATCACGGTTCACAACGTGCATTAATGTCCTAATGAGAAATCTAATCCCAAACTACTTGCCTAGTGGTGATTTTCTGGGAACTAATCATAGGGGGAATCAAGAAAGGAAATACATTAGAATTAGTGTCATTATAGAAATCAAACTGTACTTGTTTAAGGGCAAAAAAATAACCAACACAAGATTTTTCTTTTTTTTTTAAACCAGGAGTTTGCATGGATTTATTGACTACCTTTCTCTGAACGTTGGAGTTATATTCAATTTCACTGACAAGGTATTATGATCAGACAGAATTGGATTTTTCCTTTCTATCAGGCGTGATTAGGTGCTGACTGCAGACAGGAACAATAGGCAACGGGTAACAAATGGCCTTCATGGTACAGGAGAGACACATCAGAGATCTACGATTCTACTTCCCATGGGTATTCAACAACGCGCGATTTAGTCACTGCGGAAGGACTAGTGGGTCGACATCAGGTCTGTGTTAGGTTTTACAAGATATCTCAGCCGTTATCCTGACATCATGCGCAATCTCTTTGGGGCATTATTGGGTCCTTCCTTCCATCCTTTTTTCTTCTCGTCCTCCTTCCCTTCCTCCTTCCCTTTCCCTTTGCCTCTGTCCTTCCTTCCTGGTAGATGTGGCCTACACTATAGATGTGGCCTACTCTGTAGCGTAGTGGCCTTACCCACTGGCCTTACCCAGTAGGTAAATGTGGCCTACACTATAGTGTAGAGTACTTTAAATGCCCAAAGGCACTGCAAACAGCTCTTGTTTTGCAAAGATAAAAATCATTTATATAGTTCTAGGACACGAATAAGTAAAATATAACACCTAGAAGCACTGGGAAGGGGGAATAAGAGTTTGTTCCTTCTCCTGTTCCCTCAATATCCTCTTTTCTCACTCTCCATTACCAGCCTCCTTTTCCTTCCTCTACGGGCCCCTAACATATTGTTTCTCCTCCCACTCGCTGTTCTTGTCAGGCTTCCAGTGGCGCATCTAGGCCATTCCTAGCTCTTCCCATAAACTCTCAGGGAGGCAGCAGGAGATTTTATACCTTTGGCTTAACTCTTTCTTTGCATAAAGTTTTCTAAAAGCCCCCAGACTAGGGCTTTTCTGACCTTGTGTCACCCTTTCATCTTACCTTCGTACAAACCCAGAGAGTGTCTTCACTGACACACAGGTTGCTCTTTCTGCTTGCCGGGCACTGTAAATGCAGGGGGCTTGCTGAGACAGGCTTTGCTTTACACAAATCTGGGGTTAAGTTCCAACTCTGCCACAAATCTCCTGTCCTTAGACAAATCCTTTAATCTTTGAATCTCTGATTCCTCATCTACCAAATGGGGATACTAACACCTACCCCCCCAGTGGAACACCACATGATAGATCGATACTTTGCAGAATATAATAGGTATACATACAATTATCTTTTGCAGATGTAGCACATTATGGGTACTCAGTAAATATTAACTCCTTGGCATCTCATTACTTCTCAACCTTGCGATAGATAGCTTGCAGGTCTTTAATTTATTTTCTATTATTTTTGTAACTTTCTAGTTAATCAGTTGGGGATTCCTCTCTCCGTGTTCTCTTAGATTTAGATAAATAAAGGCGCTTGTGGGCCCAGGAGAGTGGGTAAGAACAACTTCCCTCTGATTTCCTTCCTAACAAGGATAAATGACTCTGTGTCTGTGGTTTATGTTGAACGCTTGATAATGCATCTCCAAGAGAAGCTCTTAGCAAGAATACCCATAAATATGGCTATAATGTTTATTCAAACTACTCTATTTGCAAGGCCAAGGATACAAATGAAGGATGAAAACAGACAAAATGGGTCACTAACATTAGCCTGCACTGTTTGTGGGGTAGATAATAATAATACAGTGTGCTGTCTCTTCGTGCCTGTGTTTCAGGGAGTTTCAGTTACATAAGAAAGATTTATTGTAAGAATAAGAAATTTATTCTCTTTCACCTTAATGTAATGTTTGCTAGTCTGGGAATGCAGGTTGTAGAGATGTATTGTACTGTTTGGAAGGTCCTTTGCCTCCCAAACCTTGATATTTAAATGCTGTAGAAAGTCGATTTATATTCCTTAATCATACACAAATACTGCATCACTTTCCCTTCGCTGCCTGGCAATCATGTCCTGCAGGAAACGAATGGCACCCTGAGGTTATTTGCCCTTAAAGAGAGACAAATAAAAGAAAAGAGAATAACTTGATCGTGAAAATAGACTTTAGTTTGTATTGATCTAAAGCAGAATGGACAATGAATGGTGGAGGTACAACAAGGCAGATTTTGCCTCAACAGAAGGAAGGAAAGAGGGAAGCAAAATATTAAGCATCTACTATGTGTGAACAGCTGTCCTTAAAATTTTCATATTTCATAGCATTCGTTGGTCACTAAAAGTTGCCACTTTCTACTTGAATAAAAAGTAGATAAGATGTTTCTGGCTTGCTGTGGTCACTCTGCTAGTGAATGGCACAGCAATGATTATCTCAGGTGATTGTTTAACTCTAAGACTTAAACTCTTGGCCTTGTACCATTGTATCTCTGTAATCTCAATGAAATCCTCATGCTTAAAGCTGCTGGAAAGTCTCCTCAGTGACTGAATGGGTAATACACTCCCTATCACCAAAATAGGTGCCCAGAGCCTGCAGAAACAGAATATTGGAGCAGGTCTCCCGCCCCAAGTGCAGAGGTTGAACTTGTATGGTAGCTTTAATGTCTTTGCTCCTGTGTTCATTTTGCTTCTTGCTATTGCTGCTTGTGGTCAGCGAATAGTGCTTTAAACAGCAGCAACAGCAGCAACAGCAACACCCACACTCCATCACCTATGACTTGCCAAGCACTTTATAAATATTACTGTATTTAGTTCTTAGAGCTTACCTGAAAGGTTGCTTTATTGTCTTATTTTTTTTTTTTTAGGTAAGGAAAATTATCTTCAGAGAGGAAAATAAACTTGCTTGAGATAGAATCTTTTGAAGCCAGGACTCTCATCTGGATCTATCTGAATCAAACCAATGTTCTTACTTTGCTTATTTTGACCTTATATATGTCAAAGATCTCAAAACCCTTAATTGGAGAACAAATTTACAGTAGAAAAAAATTATCAACACTTTTCATGTGAGGGATTTACTTCCACTCCAAATAATATTGTGCACAAGTAAACAAAGAGGATGATGACAGGGGTGCTAAGCCTGGGTGCTAATTCCTGTAGGTAATTAGCCTCATCTATTCTCCCATTGCTTACATTGCTTAGCTATCCACAGGGCTCTCCTGTCAATGTGCCTCTTTTTCTATTGAGATATGTGACAGGGAGTTATTACCCTGCATTTGTCCATCAAGTTGAGCAAATTGATTAGAGCTCTATTTTCTTTTTTTGTGACAGAGTCTCATTTTGTCATCCTCACTAAAGTGCTCTAGCATCATAGCTCACAGCAACACCAGACTCTTGGGCTCAAGCAATCCTCTTGCCTCAGCCTCCCAAGTAGCTGGGACTACAAGCACCTACCACAATGTCTGGCCATGTTTAGAGGCAGGGATCTCACTTTTGCTCAGGCTGGTCTCAAACTCCTAAATTCAGGCAATCCACCCACTTGGCCTTCCAGAGTGCTGGGATTACAGGAGTGAGCTACCATATCTGGCTGATTAGAGCTCTTAGAAGAAAACAATGAACTAGTCTATTCCTACATACTTTCTTATCACTCACAGGCCCTTTGATAGAACAGATATTGTTACCACATGCAACTGCACTTGGATTTGGTTTCTTAAATATATAAGTGAATGTACATATGTGAAGTATGATAATTAAGTTCACAAACTTGTCCTAGGAAAAGTGGTATATATCTCATTGCTGAATATCATCACTACAATCATTTTTGAAGTTCTTCCTTTGGGAAGCTATGTACCTACACCAGCACCTAGGTTGGTTGGAATTTTGGAACTCTTTGGTTTTTTTTTTTTTTTTTTTTGAATGTCATCAAAATGTCTTCCTTTCAAAATTTCCTTAATCTTTGGGTAAAGAAAAAGCTAATTAGAGGCCAGATCAGTTGATTAATGAAGATGTTCCAATACAGTCATTTGTTTACTGGCTAAAAACTTCCTCACAGACAGTGCCTTGTGAGCTGGTGCAATGTTGTGATGCAAGAGCCCTGAGTTGTTAGCAAAAGTTCAGGCCATTTTCATCTACTTTTTTTAGCACTTCCAAATAATAAACTTGTTTAACTATTTGTCTAGTTGGTACAAATTCATAATGAACAATCCCTTTGATGCTTTGTTTCAGGGTCATGTTGGTACACCCATGCTTCATCACCAGTGATAACATGACTCAAACCATTTGTCTTGCCTCTCCAAAAGGTCTTTGCAAACTTAGACTCTGCTTTGCTTTTGTTCATTGGTGAGCTTTTTTGGAACTAAATTTGCACAATACCTTTTTCAGGCTAAGATGTTTCAGTTTTTTTATCAATGCTTACTTGGTCTGCTATGCTTCACAGAGTCAGTTCATGATTTTGATGCACAGTTTCATGAATTTTTACAATGCTTTCATCAATTCTGTTCACTATGTGTTGCCCTGACCTCTCTTCATCGGTAACCCTTTCCCTCCCTCAAAGAAACATTTACTCCATTTGTACCCTGCCATTTTCTTCATGGCATTATTCTCATTAACTTGGCCTAACATGACCCTGATTTCACTTCCACTGTTTCCAAGTTTAACAATAAATTTCTGTTTGTCCGTTGCTTTACTTCAAGCTCCAACATTCTTGTGACAGCACACAAAAACACACAACAAGAATAATGAGTGCTACTCAGCAAGACATTGCCACAGCAGTCTGCATGAACACTGCTGTAAGACACCAGTATGCTAAGATTATGAAACCTTACTAAGCTGTCTATACAGTGCTGCCGACGTAAGTGCATCTTAATTGTCATATCATAATTATACATAGCTGAGTAAATAAATAAGCTAGTATATAAACAATCAGAACCTCAGGACAGTTCCTTTGATTTCATCCCAAAATATGCATTCCTGAATGAAAAGCCATGGGATGAGTTTCACCCATGGAAACTTCTGCCTTATTGTCTTATTCCCTGGGATTGCAGGGAGAGGGAGCCTGATGCTCCATACTTGGGGCTCAGGTGCGGTGGCTTCTCAGTAAACAGAAATTTAAAAGGAAATATGGTTCCTTTCATGGAAGTCTTCATAGTCTCTTACAATCTTCCTGCTGCCTTCATCTCTTTTGCAACTAAAAGTTCTGAACAGGGATATCTCACTTCAGCTCTTCATATTCCTTTGGTGAAAAGAAAGGAGGTTGGTTCAAATCTAGGGAAATTACGCATCTGAGAACATCTTTGTGATCTGATTTTAGATTACTTTCTTACATCCTACTTATTTGCCATTAGCTTAACCATTAACTTTCTGTAGAACAATGAGCTAATACTCAACATTAAATAAACTTGCTATAAAGTAAATGCATCTTCATGGTTACTCCTACCATCTGATATGCTCACCTTCTTATCTCCAAGTTTATATGTATTGGCTGATGACGCAGTAGGAAATAGATGACACTCTTAAAATAATTCAAGGGGAATTTGATAATGAGACAACTAACAGAAATGTGGGCAGAGTTTAGGGACATCCCAGAAGTGAGCAAACACACTGCCCCACCTCTTTCATCTCTTCTTGGTCAAAAGGAGTTAAGGGAGGACATGGTCCTGGAACTGAACACTGGGAGTACAGAGGGAATCCTCAGTAGAATCTATTCCATTTGAGGAAGAAAGTGACCAAGCTTATATGGGGAGGAAGGATAAACACCCAACTCCACATTTCTCCTCCCTCCTGTCTCCTTCTGGGGCTCTGTAATAGACAAAGGCCACAGGAAGCTGGCAGGCAAAGGAGTGCAGAATTTCATCCAAACAGATGAGTCTCCTAGGGTAGAGAGATAAACACATGGAAAAGTAGAGAGTAGATGCAGAAAAGAAAACATGAAAGCCATCACATTAAGTCCTCAATTTTATCTCTAGCAGCCCCATGATTACACCAGGTCTCCAATTTACAACCAGCAACCCCATGTGCACCATGAAACCCATATTGCCATAATAATTCCTCTTTCTTTGAACCACTTCAATAAAGAAATTTCTTCTCTTTGGCAGAATGATTCCATATATATAATCTCACTCATTGCTATTGTTTCATAGATGGCTAATTTTGTAATTAGTTTATATACATATACTCTTGGGGAGTTGGAACTTCATCTAATTTCTTGGGAAGTGGGAATTCATGGAGGACCAAGACACAGACTCTTGAAGACAATATAATGTGAAATTTAAAAGGAAATGTGGTTCTAACAGTAACCCTTCATCAGTAACCTTTTCACTAACTAAGCAATTCATCTTCTTTTTTGCCATAAATGTACAAATGGAATATCACTGGATTTAAGCAAATTTCTCATAGTCTCACAGCACAGAGCAGACTTATTCTAGATTTTGTGCATTTATGTTTTGTGGTTTCTGTCTGCAATCAGGACATCCTTCCTTCTTTTCTTCCCTTCCTTCTTTGTCTTCTGCCTTCTTCTTTTCCCCCCTCTTTTTTTCCTCCTCCATTTTCTTTTCCTTTATCCTGCTCTCTTTCTCTCTCTCTCTCTCTGTCTTAAATTTGGATATTATTTCCTTGGGTTAAAATCATTTGTGGAAAGGTAATTTTCACTCTCTATAAGAATTCATGTGGGAAAAGTTGATATTCTACCTGAATCTAGCAAGAAATAATAAAATCTTGCCTTTTATTTTGAATCTCCCAACTGTCTCACTCCTCCTAAATCACCGTGTAATCAATCTGAAGCAGCAACATGCAACAGCATTAAAATTAGGGATGTTTGAAGAGGGAATTAGTCTCCTCACTCATTATTCTTGATTAATAGAAAATTATCCTGCTAACATTTACTGTGTTATTCATTTGTTATTTGGAAGTGATTAGCCACAAATAGCAGTTAAGAACAAGCTAGTTCTGTAGTTTCAACCACAGCTGTAATTACCTCCACAGTGCCTCTTTCTTCAAACACGCCTTCCTCACTTGAAAATCACACACACTCTCTTCCTTAAATACTACCTCTTCTTCCATATCAGCCTTTCTCCCTCAACTAGAGAGAAGTCAGTGGCTCACAGTTATCCCATTTGTGAAGACTCAAATGCATCAGGGAGGGAGTTTAATTTGTTGCCTAAAGCTGGGAGAGCACAAAGAACAGCTGGTTTTATTTCCAGATTTCCCTACCTCCTGACTTCCAGCTTCATCTTCAAGATATTCCTCATTCATTGTTTTTCTCCAGGAAGGAAGCTGAGGGCCTCAGGCCAGACCCTGACCTTGCATCACTATTTGCCTCTTTCTTTACCTTCTCTTTCCCTTTTAAATCCTCCAACTTGGACTCCTCCTTTCTGTTCCTTGGCATGCTCTCAAGGCATCCAATGACTTCCTTATGCACTGCCAGATTGTCCACCTTGATTTCTCCCATCTAAATTTCCTTTTTGTGTGTTTCACTCTCCTAGGGATACTAGCCTCACCTGGTTTGTCTTTTAAGAAAGTGCAAAATGAATCCATTTACCCTCAGGTGTTAACAATGACTGAGAATTGGCTTACTAAGGTGTTAATCATTTTGAGATGTTTGCATTTTGTCACTTTTAAGATCCTAACAGAGTTATTATCAGCCCAAACTGCTTATTAACATGATCTCAGGAGACTTTATTCTAAGCTATCAATGAAGGCCTGGGCCTCTTGTCAGAGTTACTTATGAAATAGATAAGTTGAAACTGGAACTTAGGAAATGGTTTTAAAGGAATTTTAGGAATCTGTAACAAGATAATGAGGGAGAATATTTTTTTTTGTTTGTCTGAACAGTGTAATGCTCTTATTTTCATGTGTGTTAGATGCTACTTCCTTTTCATCCAAAGTCCAAAACCTGTGCCTACTTTTAGAAGACTATTTTTTTGAACTTGTTCCAAAGAATCTTTCAGAAAAAAAGGTGTCTATTCCTGTTCCCCATCCCAGAGCACTGAACTAGAATCATCAGGAATCTTCAGGAGGCTGAGTCATCAGGAGTCTGCATTTAAGAAATTTTTAGACTGACTGCCATACTCTTAAGTTGGAGAAACACTCACTGCCCTAGAGAAAGCCAAGATCAGACCTACAGGAATTAAAAGCTGATTGGATTTAGGGTTCAGTATCTTTCTTCAAGTTATCTTGCAGTGACTCATAGATCCCAGATGTCAAAACACACCCCAAATTGTGCATTTTGCTTAACTAACAGGAAATATTTTTTAAAAAATATGTCGGATCCATTCAATAAATTGTTTGATGACATTTGCATTGCATATATCTGGAGGTGCCCATTTAAATCAACCTTCATTTAGCATCATCTAGTGTAAGTTTTTGTATAACAATGCAAACAGATTTACTTCCCTTGGGGAGCTTAGGGTCCACTCAGGGAAAATGATGTGAAAACAACTAACACAAGACAGAGGGTAGCAAGTGGTAAAATGAAGATCTGGAACCAGAATAAACATGAATAAATTCTGAACACCTCCTCTGAAGGAGGAAGCAGATGAGCTGGGCCTTGAAGGATGGGCTGGTTTACAAAGGGCATGTAAAGCCCTAAGACAGACAGACTGCTTAGTCCCAGGATGGGCTTTGGCTTATGCTATTCACTTTTTCCCCACAGCCTTTTACATACCAGGTCTCCCTGATGAATTCTTATGTATCCTTCTAAGCCTTGCCCTGATCTTTCCTCCTCTATGAAGTCCCCTTGCTTCCATCAGAGCTGAAACCATCACCCCTGTTTTGTTCTACAACTTGCACCCACTGCTATGCTCAAACCATCATGGAAGCTCAATTATACGAACGGATATATTAGCATGACTGATGCCATAGTAGATTGTGATCAACTGAGTAATGAAAAACATGATTTATTCATATTCCATTGTCCAACACTTAGCAGATCACCTGGTATTTTGAAGATACACACAATATATGTTCGCTGATTTAAAATTTATATTATAGGGGCAGACATTCAAACCAACCAGTTTGTATCCTGAGTCTGTAACTTGATAATCATGTGAAATTTGTAGATATTTAATCTTTCTGTATCTCAGTTTCCTCATCTGTCAATTGAGAGGCGGGGGAAATAACCATTTTCAAATGCTATTTAAAAATAGTAAATAGCACTTGTATTGAAATAAGTTAATACATGTAAAGTATACAGAAGTGATGCATTATTAGTGTTTATTTGCTAATATTTTTATTAGTAGTACAATTGAGTAGATTGTTCTTCCTTACAAAATTCCCCAGGGAACTCATTTTACTCTGCTGCTGACTGGTTGAAATGCTAGGGCAAATGGCTATCCACAGACATCTGTGACATTGCATTTTGATATAGAACTCCTATTCCTAACACTTAAAGCCTTTTATGGATAATGTCTTGAATCACTTCAGAGTATCAGACATTTTACACCCATTGACATAGAGAGGTTCCAGGGATTGTCATTAAGTCATCCATTGAATCAAGGGAACATCTCAAACCCAACTCCAGACATTTCAGGTCGCTGTCACCTAGCCCCTTGCTAAGGATTGAGAATTTTACACGGTGAGTCTTCACTACCGAATGACACGTTCCCAAACAAATCAGGTGCACCCATAATGTCAACTTGACTTTCTAAACTAATGAATGGAGTTTCTCTCAGCCTGAGTTGCAGCACAGTTATCTTGTCTTTCCTTTTCTACCACTGGAGACAAGTGTGAAACAGTGGCAGGAGGCAACAACCAGTCCACTAACTGCAGTCTCTAAAGCAGCAGTTGAGAAACATGGGGTAATGTCTGGAGACAACTTTGGTTGTCACAACTGGGAAACACTGCTGGCATCTAATGGGTAGAGGCCGGGGATGCTGCTAAGCACCCTACCTGTAAAGAACAGCCCCTGACAACAAATAATTATGCCGTCCAAAATGTCAGTAGTGCCAAAGTTAAGGAACTGTGTCCTACAGCCAAGTTACTGCCTGAGCGTGGGTTTAAAGGGATGCGGTACACTTTACACATCCTAAATGCTGGCTCAGTTTGAGGTAGTGAAACTCCTAGAAAGAAAAGACTGAACAAAGGGGAAGGTGAGAATGATAGCGAAGGGCCAACAGACCTGCTTTTGATAACTGCACTGATTCTGTTTGGATGCTTTAAGCTTTGTACATCCCAGCAACTTAATTTACTACCTTTCTCCGGGAGCAGCTATGCTGCACAGTCATTTGAGTTCAGTTTCAGTGGTAATGATAACCGGCAAGAGCACTGAGCCTTAAGAGCAGCTTTGTGGATTCCGTGGTCTGAACCACTGCCCTTTAATAAGACTAAGTCCCCTTTGTGACTGTCAGTTGGTGAGGATTGGGATCCGGGGAGCAAAAGCCGAGTATGATTCATTTTACCCTTTAGTTTTCTTTAAAATTGCACACATCACAATGGAGGTCCCCAGGTGAGAGGAGAAGAAGCACGCATCAAATTGGATAAAATAATAAAGCAACTGGAGTCATAACCCCTTTCCTCCCAAGCTGCCTGCCTGCAATATTCACTTAGTTTTCTGTCTATAAAGCAAAATTATCTGATGGCCCCTGAACCGTTCCAACTTAACATGCATGTCACACTCTAGTAATTATTGGCCATAATTGCAAAGAAGCTACCACGTCTTTTTATAGAGAGATGATTTCAGTCTTCAATTCCTGAAGTCAATGAGTGAGCACGATGTGTGGACAAGTTATGTGTGTCCACGCCTTAGGGCTTAAAAGGAATTTGTCAAGAAGAAATGAAAGACAACAAGGTTTGTTTTGCAATGAACCTCCTATCAGTGCCCTAAATTTATAATATTTAAGATTGTTCCTGTTTAAAAATGTGTCCCACCTAAAATGAGTCATTTCTTTGCAGAGAAATTTAAATTTGTCTCTGGAATTGTATGCTTGATAGGTAACTTGAAGTGGAGGTTTCCATGAATACATTCTGATCTTTCTCTATCAAGATGTATTTTTCTACCGTGATTTTCCTAGTGTTCCATAATGCAGCTTTGTGGCTACACGTTTGAAGATCCAGGCTGCAAAAATGTGTAAATGTATTTCCTTCCTGCATGTCCTTTCCTGCCAGGTTATTGGGAGGCACCTCATTGGAGAGAACCATGAGCCTATAGAACTGTGGAGGTTATTCCAAATATGGTGATTACCACTATTATAAAGGTTAATTTTTTGCTCCTAATTGCCTTTCAAATCTCAGGACCAAGAGCCCATGCGGCTGAGTATAGTTCAGAGATATAAGGCAAACCACCCTGTAACACACCAGTTATAAAAAGGAAAAATTAACCTGCTAAAGAAATGGAGGCAAGTTTTTGTTTTAACAATTATTTGTTTTTTACTTCAAAAACCATACAGACAAACGATATCTTAGTTAAAATGCTTTGATGTATTGTAAGTAAAGAAGAGCAACTTTTGTTTGCCTAATCAAAGAAAATGATCACTTTTAAAATGGACCCTGTTGAATAGTTATTACTCCTTTGCTCAAAGTGATCTCATGATTCCCAAATGCTTTCAGAATAAAACACAGGAGAGCGTATCATGACTGCAAAACTGCACACAATTTAGTCCATCTCTGACTTCATCCCTGATTAACTTCACTTTGTCACTTGCTCCATTCCAGCCTCATAGGTGGGACCCTGCAGGTGTACTGGCTGATCCCTCTGCCTGGAAGACCCGCTCTCATCACCTGAGACTCATTTCCTCAGTCCACTCAAGTACAGCATTTCCCTTCTTCCATTCATTCATCTAGTATCTTCCTGAGCCCTTCACTAGCCATCTAAACAAAACTTGACCTCACTAATGACACTCCTTCCACATTTTTTTCCTCTTAGCACTAAATGCCAACTACCAAGCTATTTTAATGATTTATATTGTTTGCTTTTTTTTATATCTTTCATATGCCTTGTTTACTTTGCCTTCTACACATCTCATTATAAGATTCATGAGGGCAAGGATCTTTGTGAAATTTTTTTCATGGCTGTCTTTACATAATAGATGCTTACTAAATAATTATTGAATTAAAGAATCAAAATATAATTATATTTCATATAACTCAAAGGCACATTCATCAGGGATTTACAAAGGACCAGGAAGGGTAGGAATTTTGGAAGCTTCTCTGTATGGATTTGTGGGTTCTCCTACAGAATCTTCTTCTCTCTTTATCTGTGTCATTTATTTCCCATCTGTGCAGCTACACTTTCATTGATGCGATGTATGATGACTGAGTTCCCATGACCTCACTTCCAACCAAAAACTCAGCTAGATTCTCCAGGTAGATATCTCACATTTCTGTAAGAGATAATTGGATTTGCCAACAGGGAGACAAGGTGCTCTCCCCCTATGTCCAGTCAACAGCAGGTAAAGAAAAGGGGTCACGTGATGCACATAGGGCTCCAATAGGGCACTACTCTGTATGTAGAGAAGGATTTATTCCATAGATTTTTAGATATTTTTCAAAAACACATTTATATGTTTTCTATGATATATAGACCTGACCATAGTAAATAAGGATAGATTTAGCATAAAAAGATACCTTTCTCTACTCTGGCCCTGTATAAGTGAGTGGAACCCTCTGATCTTAGCTATGAAAAAAAAAACTCAACCTCCATGTAGCCACACCCTAGGAAGTTAACAGTCTGAAAGAACCATAGCTATTAACAGCAACCAATCTTTAATGCATTAGGATAGTGATTTCAACCTTTCATTTGTGTCTGCCCCTTCTCCTTTAATGTTCAAAAACTTATCACGTAGTAATAAGTATACTAGGCAACTGAGTGTGAAAGCAAATAACACGGAGCTGCTGAGACTGAGTAACACTTCTAAAGAGTTTTGCAATTCAGAAATCACAAAAGTGGCTATACAGAATTTAAAAAGAACAGTACCTTTATGTGTGAGACATTTCTTTTGTTATCAGACATTGTGTTCCAGATCTTTTATAATAGATGCACTAGTCTGCAAGGTCCACAGCCAATGGGTTGGAAACCACTACAGATATGCTCACCAGACTCAGACCTTCAATTTGTTCACTCTTTGTTGAGTCTGTGTATTCATAAATACATACTCTTTGTGGGCACTATACTTACGGTGCACAAAAGAGATACACCTTTGCCCACGGTGAACTTACATGGCCAGGCCCCTTAGATAATAATGAAAATTGTTTGAGCACTGGCAGAATAGAAGGCTTTGTATTCATCTTATCTAATTGTTTACAAAAATGTTATTACGTGGAATCTATAGTATCTCTGTTCTACAGATAAACTAAGTGAGATATAGAGCTGTCCAATAATGGGACATTACTTAAGAAGCTCAAAGTGATATAAACAGGACCCAGAGCTCCAACACTCACAAGAGAAGCAGCTATATAAAGAGAATATTAAAATACAATGCAATGAGTTTTTCAACATAGGGCTTGGCAAAGTTTTATAGGAGCTCTTATAAGAGGGTGACAATCTGCCAGTCTCTATAATAGACAGGGGCAGGGAAAGCATGAGATTTGGGGACAGAAGAGGGTTTGGGCCTCAGTCCTTTTTCAGTTGCTCAATCTCTGAACCTCATGCTTTATCATCAGAAGAATGAAAACACCACCCAGCTTTTCATATTTTGTTTTCATAAATACTTGATAAATAATGACAAATTATCGTTGTATTCCAGGTATGATGTTTGAGAATTATAGAACCATATGTGGAACTGCTTGTATATAGTGTGTACTCAATAATTATTATCTCCATTCCTTAGTTTTTGTCTTTTCTAGTCATCTCCCAAAGTATAGAGGTAAGAATTGGGGTGGGGGGGCGAAAGCTTTGCCATCTCTTTCAGGAGTGTTACTGTACTTTGGTGTCTCTGAGACACAGATCAGTTTTGACTCATTTCTGTGTCCTGGCTGTCTTTTGTTCACTGATCTGTAACAGTCATAAATATCACTTTGGCTGGGTGCCCTGGAGTCATAAGAAGTGAGAGGGTAATTTTGGGTCTTGACTACTCTGTTGGCAACAAAGGCCTTAATTGGCAATCAATGCGTGTAAGGCCATTTAGGAGAGAATGGATAGGCTGTGCGTGGCCATGGGCTGCTCATATGTTGGATCACTGAGAACGTGCTCTGAGAATCTGGTGTTAGAGTGTGTTTTACTGTCCTTGTTCACTCTGCTGGAAGGACAGCTACATTGTCACAGAATAGGTAAATCATTCCACCAACTGTGACATTCCACAAGGCTGTCATTTTTTACTAAAGGGATACCAAGTTTGGAAGGATAGTAGATTAAACCCTGAATTCTTATTGGAAGAGGCCTGGGTTCCAGGCTTAGCTCTGTGTCGTCTGCATATATTAGGTCTATGCTACTGAAAAAGCTTGTGTACTCCAATGATAAATTGGGATACTCATATGTGGGCAACTTTCTAGATGTAAAAGGTAGGCATATTTTTCCATTGGCATTTTCTTGTTAGTTAATTTTCCCTCCTTTTCCATATTTGGTCAGGGAAAATCTTTATTATAGTAAGGAGGAAGGAAAGGGGTTTTAAACAAAAGGAGATAGGTTTAGGTTGGCATGAAAATCTTTTAAATGTTAGGGAAAATGAGAGGAGGGTACAAGATTTGAAGAGAATTGGGGATTTTGGAAGAGAACTGGGTATTTTGCTGATCATATCAATGTTTTTTGATCATAGCTGTAGTTAATTAAATTGGCAAATCTTCACGGGCCATATTGGGTCTGGAGAAGAAAAAGCAAATCTCTATCTTTAAGGAACTCAGATTCTAGCTTGAGAAGTGGAACTGAGGGGCTGGAACTGCAGAGGAAATCATTATTTCCTCTGGGCACAGATTTGAGCCCAGATATAGGAGATTTGGGGTGACAGGGAAAGAGTCTAAGGCAAGGTGGGACACAGGTGAAAGCCTGTCAACAGACGGGGAGAGGGCATGCATACCCTAAGTGTGGGGTGAGCCAAGAGGCACAGTTAGATAACCACACCAGGACCAAAAGTTCTTGATATAAAATAACAGTGATGAGATGAGAGGTATGTATTAGCCACTTCGGGGATAATTTTCAACATTAAATTAAAAGAACATCAACTAAGTTAATAAAGACTTATTTACAGTTCAGGCTGGGAGGAACAGCCCTGAATGTGACACGGCCAAAATGCTGTGGTCTTTAGTACCAATTCTCCCCAACCCACCCTCCACTTTGCTCCCCACTTCCAACAACATAAAACCAACATGACCAAATCTTGCCTTTAGAAGAATTTGAATGCAGCTCCATTTGGTTGTGGCCCTTCTGCCAGGCCTGTTGGGTTTGTGGTGACCTTACACTGTCTAGGGCATCCCAGGAATCTCGTCAAATAGCATCCTATATCCTGGTCTTTCATCACCTATAGAACTCCACCCACAATTGTCTGTCCTGAAACTCCCATTTGTTCCCCCAGTCTGCTTCCTAAGACTCAAGGTGGCTAAACTGATAAACATCACTGGACTAATAGCTAGCAATGTATTTGAAAGAGAGAATTGGACCACCTTCATTTTTTTAGACACTAGCTGCAGGTTTGCTCCTGGCTTGCTAACAGTAGTTCTTATGCACAAATCTGAGGGAGTGCTTGTCACAGAAATGCCAGGCAGGGCAGAGAGAGGTGAAGGAGGGTGCCCTCTTCCAGATTCACACACAGGTGGACCCCTCTGGTGCTCTGCTCCTGCCTCATCCTCACCTTGCAAAGCTCATTCACGATTTTCTCCCTATCAAGAGCAGCACTGTCCTTCAAAGGTCAGCTAAAATATCACCACCCCTGAGAAGCTTTCTTCAATGCTTAGTATTAATTAACTGCTTGTTATTCACGCCATCTTCAATAAAATTCTCTTATTATTTAAAATTTACAAGTGAGGAACCAAGGTTTAAAGTAGTTAAGGACTTGCTCAAGGTTATAGAATTAGTAAATGGGCTGGGTGGCTGGCTCACACCCATAATCCTATCGCCCTGGGAGGCCAAGGCCGGAGGATGGCTAAATCTCATGGGTTTGAAACCAGCCTAAGCAAGAGTGAGACATTGTCTCTATTAAAAAAAGAAAAATTAACCAGGAGTCCTGGCCAATGCCTTTAGTCCCAGCTACTCGGGAGGCTGAAGCAGGGGGATAGCTTGAGCCCAGAGTTTAGTTTGCTATGAACCAGGCTATGGCCAGAGCACTCCAGCCCAGATAACAGAGTAAGACGCTATCTCAAAACAAAACAAAGAAAGCGAAAAATGAACCAAAAAAACTAATAAACGTTTAGAGACATGGAGTCAAAACAACCCACTGATCTGTTAAAATTCTATCTCTTCATCCTCTGAGCCCTTAAGGCATATTGCTCGTGCCTTTAATACATATAATAACAACTAGCACAGTCTGCTTTGTTCTATAATAAAGTGTATACTCCACAATCTGCCTCAATAAATTTTAAAATCCTTGAGTTTAAGGACCATATCTTATTCATCATTTTATCACCCACAGCACCTAGCCAGTGCCTGATAAGAATAATGTGCTCAGTAAATTTCATTTGGATTATCCAAAACACATCAGGAGAAGGTGTGACAAAATGTCCTCAAAGTTGCCACTGTTTTTACTTTTTCTGTTTTCACCCCTGGGTCTGCGTGTGTGTATCTACACACACACACAGACACATTTCTGTGGGGCACATGGAATACTTGTCAGCGTGAGTTCATGCTGGATTCCTGTTATTTTGCAAGCAGGGTGGAGGGGGGAAATGACAGAAATGGGTACATGGAACGACTGTTACAGAGAAAAATATATCTATGTGTGGGCCGTACCCACAGAACCCCCAGAGAACACGGCCGACTGTGTTCCAGGCATGTATCCCCGACAGAATCCCTTGCACATTGACATTATTCAGTGTAAATTGCACAGCAGTTTGTTAGCGCTCTCCCCTCTGCCCTCAGCTTTCAGGCACAGAGCATTTCGACCCTGGCTGCAGTTATTTTTAGCATGGAGTAGGGATTTTAAAGAAATGCTAGCCTCCTGCTCGCTTCCTCTGGTGGGGAGCACCATGCAGATAGGTTTTTGGTTGAGGCAAGATCTCAAGAGCGGTGGCCTCCCTCCCAACTCAGTGAAGAAAAGTACCCTTGAAATTTGCCTAAGGCTTCGTATTAGTATGGAGCACATTGGATATTTATTTTTCCATTCTTGCAATACTTTATTAAGAAAAACGTATTTCAGCTCCATCCAGGTAAATAGAAAAGATGTAAAGAATTACATGCTCCCATGAACAATAAAACACAAATATAGTCTAGTACAGGGGTGGAAGGAGGCAGGAGGGGCTAGGCGGGGGAGGGGAGCATGATTGGCAGAAGGAGGGAGAGCATGAGGCGGGACCTCAGCTAATGCCCACATTGCAAGGGTGCATGACAGGCCCCTGGGTAAGGGGCTTTTACAACTGGAACTTTTACTCTGGGAGTGAGAACAATGTAATCTAAAAATGTGTACCCTCATATTAATTTGAAATAAAAAAGAAATTCCTCTGAACTGAATTGCCAATGTAGGCAGGTGCTTTTTAAAATCAAACCCAGAGCCAGACACGATCCTTCAGCTGGAAAAGTTCTTCTGAACCTGTTTCTAGGGGCACAATATCCCCAGTTCTCCCAGGGTCTCTCTGACTGGGCAACACACTGTAGGTGCTCGGATCGGAGTGGCCCCACTGATATTCGGAAAAACAAATGCACCAAATGTGAGGCACTTTCAAGAGACACAAGGGGAAGACCCACATCAGTTTCTCCTCTTACTGGTACCACAATCTGCCTTTGTCCGACTCAGGGGCCATAGGTTCTTTTAGTGGACAGGATGCAGAGAACAGGTTGGACACCACCCAGACTCCATTGCATGTTAACTATGTGACATTAGACAAGTCACTTGCCCTCACTGAGGTCAGGTTTGTAAAATGGGTGTGCAGTGGTGCCTGCCTCATACAGTCGCGAGGATGAAAGGGAATGACTAAGAACCACGTAGCCTCCTGCCTGGTCTATACAGCTGAGTTGTTTCACAGTGTTTTGTTATAATAATTAGGCTCTTCCCATCTTTTCAAAGTGAAAAGGCAGCCTGGGCTAGAATTCCCTTCCTCATCTTACCACACACCAGACGTGAGCTCAGGCAAGTTCTCTCATATTTCAGAATCTCTGTCTTGCCTTCTCATCTGCAAAATTAGGCTAATAATAGTAATCACTTCACTGGGTGGCTGTGAGCATTGGGAACTAATGCGTGTAAAATCCTTGACACAGAGTCTGACTACGGTAATGCACTTAATAAATGTTATCATTAAAATTTATTAGTAGGAATATGAGTATTATCATCACTGTTATTGCCATGACTGTTATTGTTATCAGTCAACTGTATACTTTTTGGAATTAATAGCAGACTTCTCTAGACCATCTATCTCCAGCTTCCCCTGAGACACAGGACTCCTAAAGCGGCAAGCCGGCTGGCCTTATTTCTCCCCCAGGAGCAGGAAGCCAAGGGTGTCAGCAGAGTGACCAGACATCTACCTAAGGAGAATATTCCCATGGAAATTCATAGCTGTGCTTCCCAGTCCTGAGGATTTTTCTCCTCCCCCTCTTCCTCCTTCCTTCTCTCTCGCTTACGAGGTGTGTAGATACTCATTATGAGTAAGTAATTGAAACTTTGATCCCAGGCTTAAACAATTCCCATTTATCTCTTTTTCCAAGAGTCTTTAGATCCTTTCCATGTCTCTTCCTATTTGAGTTTGCTGGGGAGGACAGGCACCCCTCTCTGACTCAATACCATGGCAGGCATCTCTTTTTTTTTTTTTTTTTGCTACATAACACTTTAGAGTCAGAGAGGAAAGACATTTGTACTCACTCTTTCCTCTTTCTGCTTCATCATATTCTGTTTGCCCCTCAACAAAGCAATCCCTGCCTAACAACTCGAGCTCCCCCCTGTTCACGCTCACCTATAATTCATATAATCACCTTTTCACAAATGCTCGCTTTCCTAGACGCTGCGACAGTGAGATTGTTTCTGCTGTACCTCAGCTCTTTGTTCCTTCTCAGTCACTTTTGTGAGTCCCTTTTCACCCTCTGTGTGAAAGATTTCCTCAAAGTTCTACCGCCTTCTTCACAAATGTGCACCTTTCCCTGGGCTCCTTGTCTCCCTGAATAGGGCCCCTCATTTCCCAAGCCAGGAATCTGAACAAAGTCCTCAAATGTTTATTATTTTTCATCAAAAATGATACTACCCCCGACCCATCAGAAATCACTAAGTGACATTGATTTTAATGTCTTATTGCGTCTTGAATCCGCCTGTATGTCCCTACATTCATTACTGTAGTAGGGGCCACCGTATCCTTTACCTGAATCACTGCACCAGCTTCTTAATTTGTTCCTCCATTGCTAATCTTGCTTCACAACTGCAAACTTGGTTCCCACAGTGTAGCTAAACTGAACTTTCTAGAGCGCACGTGTGATCTTGCTAGAGCCCCACTTAAGACCTGTCGTGCTCTTTTCACCTGTCCAGCCTTCATCGATCTCCACACCCAAACTCTGTGCTTGAATCATAATGGAGGTTCGTCCAGATTCTAGCATGCTATGATCTCCCGTTTCAAACCTTCTATTCATTCTTCTTTTAAAACCTCCCTTTCTTTGAACAACATAACATCACACACAAGATAAGCAGCTCCCGTCCGGTGAATTCCAATGATGTTGATTTCTCTGGAGCTTTTCCCAGAACACCCAAGTTTGAATCTGGTCAGCCTTGTATGCGCTCACTGCCTCGTCCCATGAGAGCAACCATCCACACTGAAATTGCCAGTTGGACTTTTTGTATTCTTTACTACATAATTATTTTATGGCTAACAAGTGAAAGGAACTACCTAATTTATATCTGTGTATATAAATATAGATATGAGTGCATTCGTGTGTGTGTGTGTGTGTGTGTGTGTTCCCAGCATGGTGACTTGTTCCCCCTAATAAAGGAGGAATACAGAGACGGAGGGAAGAGAAATGGTCAAAGAAACATAATCTCACCTTACAAGGAGGATGAAGGGAAGGACGCTGTCACAGCCTTCCAGGGCACAAAATCCCCAAAGAAATGATTTGTTGGTATCTATGTGAGTTTTGTGCCAGGAAATTTATTGCTGCTTTGTTTCCTTAATCGCTGCTGTGTTTTGAATGTTCCCTGCTTATGTTTAATTGCTTGGCTTTTTAATAAGTGGATTAGTTGTATATAGTTGAAATTTTAAGCATACCTGTAAACACCATTAAATGCCATTTTGTTTATGGAAAACAGTGTGAGCTTTTCCCCCTCACGTTATTTGTATTCTTAGTTTCACTGAACACAACGGCACTGTCCAAACTCTGAACCCAATGTTCCAGTTATCTAGTGCCGATGTCTTAGAAAGCACTAACTCCTACCTGTTCAATTGTAATTATATCCTATGAACATAAGTGTCTTAACTTTAAATCACTGTATTTTCAGCCCCTACTGGCACAATTGGGAGGGAATACTTAACGAAAATCTGACAACAAAATGAATCAAAATTCAGCTGCCCTCCAGAAATTAAAAGAGATTACCAAAAAAGGTGACAGTCACTTCAGCGTGCTTGCGTGAACAGGCGTTAGGTCTCACAATGACAAGTCATGATAATCGTGGTGATGATGGTGACAACGATAATGACAGTCTACATTTTGTAAGGTATTTTAGTATGTCAGGCAGGTTGATAAGCCATTTTGTATCAATCATCTTACTTCATAATTATAATAAGCCTGAAGGATAGATACTTACTAGTACTCCTATAATTTCCATTTTACAGGTGAGAAAACTGAGATATATCAATGTTAACTAACTTGGGGAAGGTCCTGCAGTTCGTTGAGTGAGTAAGGGAAAAATTCAAATTCAGTATATTTAATACAAAACACTTAGTACATAACCTCATGCCAAGGAAACTGTATCAAAGTAAACTTAATACTCATGAGGCCCTATAGTCTTCTGTCTGTTGTCCAAATTCAACAAGCAAACACTATGCACTTCCTTTTTTGCTATTTTTTTTCTCACTATTAGGCTCTATTCTGAGACTTCAGTTCTGGGAGGACTTAAGGAAGAAAAGAACAGTTTCCACTTATGATTTTTCTCACCTCAAAAATAGAGCTCCTTGTTTAAAAATCCAAACATATTCTTTTATTTCAAAAGTTATTTTATCTGCTACCATTTGTAAAACTTGATGCACACTAAGCAAGCCTTTTAAAATTATAGATGAATATAAATGTCTTAATGCAATAACTAAGAAAATGCCATGAAGGCCATGTTGACCAGTTTGATGAAAGCATTTCAGATTGTGTGTAAAACCAGCACATTGTACCCCATGATTGCATTAATGTACACAGCTATGATTTAATAATAATAAAAAAAAGACAATGGCCAACTATGCTCTGGGCAGGAGACAGTATCATTTTAATCTGCACCCAGCTTCTCTGTGAGGTACCAGTAAAAACAGTATGAGTTTGGCCAAAAAAAGTAAAATTATAAATGCATGGATATAATTTGGTTTTACATACAGATTCTTAATTTCTATCAGACAGGCCATAATTTCGCATCAATCTTCTCTAACTTATACAACTTCTCTATGCCTCCATATTCTGATTAGTATAAACAATGGTATTATCAGTGCTAGGATTTAAGAGAGAGAATTTAAGCGAAGCACTTGGCACAGTGCCCAGAACATAGCAGGTACACAACAAAGGCCAATAGTTGTCATTATTAGAATTTAAATATTAGAAAATAAATCCATAATTTTCCCTCAATGGATTCATAGATGGCGTCAAAGCTAGAGAGCAGCTTGTCACCTGGTACTTTGTTTGGCAGCTCATCATACGTCTCAACATGCCACAGCCAAATCGTTCCCCTCGAAGATTTCTAAGTTTAAGCAAAGGGTAAGGCAGGCTTTGCCTTCCTAGTTTCTAATTAGCTGTAGCAGTCTCTTTCCACCTTGCTTATTCACCCATGTTGCAGAGAACATAAAACTACATGTGGATCAGTTTCTACAACAACAGTATTAATTCCGTGATGATTTTTGAAATTGAATTTCTCAGCCACGTCTCCTTTTCCTTTCTATTTTTATCACGCCTTATATGCTGCTGGGTACATGTCTATTTCTCATGTGTATGCCTAAGACACACACACACACACACACACACACACTCACACGATAGCCAAGCATGGGTTCAGTTTTTTTCTGATGCCTGTGGATGCCATGTGTCATGGCTTCAGCATAGCCTAGCCCAGGCTTTAACCATTTTCATCAGAAATTGTCATCTACAACTCTTTGCTACCTGTTACTTGCCTTCGTTGTTAGGCTGTCTCCACATGGATATGGGATGACGGCAGAAAGTTGGAGGCTGGAGTAGATGCAGTAAAACTCATCTTCATTTCTCTTGCAGTTAGGTAGCTGTGTCACGAGTTCTGGACACTGTGCTGCAAAAGGAAGTGACATGTGTCACCATCAGGCTGACACAGTGAAACGGTCACACTTAATGCCTCCCACCCCTGGCACCATTTTGCCTGTAACATTGACTTAGCCTTGTTTTAAATGCAATATTGATAAGTGAGGCCATGTGCCCCTTGTAGTGCACGTCTTTGATGAGAAATCTAATCAGACTGGATACATGAGTCACTACGTGGATAATTTTTTTGAACTACAGTAGACTCTGTGTGAGAGATAAATACAGAAATAAACCTTTGAGGTGTTAATCTAGTTTCATGGGGGGGGAATTTTTTTTTTTTTTTACTGTAATATAACCCATTTTATCTTGTCTAAACGAAGACAGTCAACTTGATAACTTACAAATCCTAAAGCAAGAGAATGTTTCTCTCAACCATATGGTAACATCTTGGATAGGATTTTTATAAGCCCATTTAGGACTTTTTATAAGTCCATTTTTTATGAGTCCATTTAGGGAACATGATTCCTAAACCATTCCTGTAACAGAGTCGTCTGGTATTATAGTCCAATGTCATGATTCATACCCTAGATGGAAAATAAAGGAGCAGGATATGCCCAAGGTCATCAGCTGTACTGTATGTGATTACTGTGGGATGGCAGAGGCTTCATTCTCCAAAGCACGTATGTCTATACATTGGAGCCTGATAGTTTTCTGAGACCCATCTCTTGCTCACATGCAGTAATCTGGCTTAAAAACAATATTGTCAAGAGGAATGATATCTTTTTTTCTCCCTATAGTGTTTATGTGATAGACAGCTTGGCTTTTTATTCATGTTTTCATCCAATAAATTACTGAAAACATGAAAGACATAGGTGGGCGTGGAGACAGTGGTTAAATCTTGAGGAATAGACCTAATCTTTTATATTCATCTATCTGCTACCTGTAATGTCTCACCTTCTCACCCTGAATTCAACTCAAGAAATCCATATAGCGAATGTGCTGACTTAATATATTGTGCTGAAACGTGTGGAGAATGGCACCAGTGGGACGAAGCAGGAGAACAGTCTGATCAATGTAAGTGGGAACTTGGACCAAGGAGCAATTGTGATTTTTGAAAGCAGGAAAACCAAAAGAACAAAGACAATTGAGATGGGCCTTTAATAGTTAAATAATGTCCGGAGTTGGAAAATGAATGGAATGGCATTCAAGCCTTGCAGGACAGCTTGGGAAAGAAGTGAAAATGTGTATGGTTGCTGAGACAATGGAGAAATGGTCCCAAAGTGTATGCAAGGATAGATCCTAGCAGGAAACAAATGATAGGCTAACAGGGGTTATTAAAAAGAGTGTAGTGGAAACTTTTACAGGTATTGGGAGAGGTTAATGGATCCAGCTAAGGCCTTAACAGCAGAGTTAAGACAGGGAGAGGCATGGGGAGGGCTGTAATTAAAACCTGCAGAGATACTTTACTAAGAAGAATATAAAAA
>CAUYQV010122599.1:0-18483 GCA_963574575.1 Galagoides demidoff | reverse complement strand
TTTGACGTGTACTCTGCTGAGTAATAACACCGCTGATGTGCACTTGCACTGCGAGAATAAAAAGTAACACAGGGGAAAGAGCAGGCAGAACAGCTCTTCCAGGCGACATCCTCGCTGCTGTCTGGAATAGCTGGCTTTTCTTTGAATAAAAGTGAAACTTTTGATCTCTCATCTGCATTTCTGCTGATTGGCTTGGGTGACAGGCGGATGGACTCCTTGGTCCGGCCACAGTCTGAGCTAAGGGAAGAGAAATAGAGATAAAATGTCCAGCTTTCCCAGAGAATCTGCTGTGGGCTGAAGCCAACCACACAGAGAACATGTGATGAGAGACAGAGAAGCAGTTGCAAAATAAGCATCTTTCTCAACCTCCTCCAGGGTAGATGAGCTTCCTATTCCTGGCAGCATGAAGACTGCTCTCAAGAAACAGGAGGTGCCCTTTGGGGATCTCAGTTCTAAAAACAGACTTTGTTCAAAATAAGGCTGGAAAAAGAGATGCTAAGTGCCTTTGCCCCTCCTCTGTCCAGGAGATAACAGTCTCCCAGGTCAACTCCTACCCATCCACCCTCCTCAAGCCCCCAACAACTTCCAACCCCAAATAGCACTTGTCCTGCCTTCTTTCTGACATAATAAAACCCTTGAACCTCAGATAGTTTTAAGTATTGAACCCAGAGAGGGTTGCAGAGTTTGGAAGTACAGAAATGGGACTACAACCCAGATCTCTGATTCCAGAACCTCAAGTCCTAATTACCAGCCTAATCTACTATGGCCTATAATATCAACCCAGCACCCTAAAACCTGCCTCAGTCTTGCATATCTGATTCCCCCTCCTTTTCCTGTTTGGCTGAACATGCTCTGCTGAGTTTCCATCTGCCTGGAGTGAGCCCAGCAAAGAGCCCCAGCACCCAGTTTAGGGGAGCAGCATTGCCACGCACACAGTAGGTGCACAATTAACGTCCGTATCCTAGGCAGGGCCCAATCACTCAAGGATTGTATCCACCAGAACTGGAAGTTAGGGGAGCCGGATCCAGCTAGCAGGCCGGACTACACTTGCCAGAGTGCCCCACATCACTACCCAGAGGCAGGGGCCGGGGAGCCCCAGGATCCCAAAGCTGCCTTGCCTCTTTGCCTGACAGTCTTCCCAAGAGGAATCTCTGCCAGGGTCCTTATATGACAAAAGAGATTCTGTGGATGTAATTAAGTTCAGGGTATTAAGATGGGTAGATTAGCCTGGCTTATTCTGGTGTGTCCAGTGTACTCACAAGGGACCTTAGAGGGGGGAGGCAGAGGGAGATTTGACCCAGAAGAAGGCCATGTGACCACTGGAGCAAGATGTACTCTGCTGGCTTCTAAGTTGGAGAAAGGGGCTACCAGCCACAGAGCGAAGCTCTTACTGGGTGTCTAACCTTCTTCTCTCCTGCCACACATTGGGAGAATAAGAGTTGTCTTGGGTCCCACATTAAATACACAAACACTGAGGACAGCTAATGAGCATAAAAAAAGGTCCGTGCATACTTTTCACGATAGCTGACACCACAGAGAAGCACAACAATCCTCCAGGTGGTAGCAGACACATTCTAGGGATTGTTATGTAGTGTTCAAACAGCAGCACTATGAGAGTGATGCAACCAAACCCAATTTGTAGTGAGGAAACTGAAGCAAAGGAGGAATAAGTGACTTGCTGCTGGGATTTTATTTCCACAGACTCCAGAGTTAGAGCTGTTTGCTCCCCACATGGTCTGCTGGGACAGGGAAAGAGGAAGGCAGGGAGCAGTGGAGCACGGTGTTCAGGAAAGGCAGCCAGAGACCAGGCCACAAAGATGAGATTTTAAGTGTTCCTGACAGGTCCATGGACCTAGTCTGGGCCAAGAGTGAGGACTTGGGATAGACCAGAGAGCACACTGTAGAACTCAGCTCCAGTTCTGGGCCAGAGGGGGCTGGTCATTTGAGGCAGCCACTCCCACACCAAGGGCAGCCTGGACAACATAGTGAGACTCTGTCTCTAAAAATAAATAAATAAAAACTAGAAACCTTAGCCAGGTGTGGTAGGAGGCTGAGGCAGAAGGATTGCTTGAGCCCAGAAATTCAAGGTTTTGGTGAGCTATGATCATGCCATTGTACTCCAGCCTGGATAACAGAGCAAGACCCTATCTCAAAACAAACAAACAAACAAAAAAAACAGAAAAGAAATGAAAAAACTCCTGAGGACCTTGGGTCTCACGCTATTAATTTAAAAAGAACCATACTTTTATTTGCGGATCGCTCAAAGAAGTCATTTACAAAACACCTTTTGTTTTCAAAGCACAACTTTCCATAAAAAGCAATGTCCATCTTTAATAGCTGCTCTGGTGCACAGTTGCATGTGTGTGTGTGTGTGTGTGTGTGTTGGGGCCTCAGGCAATCTTGCAGGCCCAGGACAGTAGGTGCTCAGAACTCATCATCTGAGTCATCTTGGGCCTGCCTGCAGGTCTTCATGGACCCGGGGGTGGTCAGCTGTCCCGGGGAGGCTGGGGCCAGGTTCACCCAGCCAGGCCCACGAGGCAGCACGTGGCTCTCGTTGAGTCTCACAACACGGTAGTTCTCGTAGTGGACATTGTGGGTGATGTCCTTCAGGTCTTGGAGGTGGGAGCTGGGGGGTGGGAGGCAGTCAGCCCTGGCTATGGCATTCCTGGACCCCTGGGCCTCCAGCCACAGGCTCCCCACACCCTCACCGGATGAGAAGATCTCTCAGGAGAGGAAACTCACAGTGCGCCATATTCTCCACTGCAAGACATGGGGCAAGTACTGAGTAGGTGCCCACTGTATACCATGGCACCACCTGAGCACTTGTCCTCTGCTCTTTCCCCATGCTTCTCACTGTCTTATCCTACCTCTATTTCATTGGTTCATTCGTTTATTCATTCACTTTTGTGTTCCCAGGGCCTGGCATAAGCAGCTCCCACAAATAGTTGTCAATCAACGCACCAAGCATTGTATTATATATTCTCATGCATACTCGGCCCTCTGTGTCCACAGTTCCATGGTGCCAACTCAGGATTTGATCCTCTGCAGAGTTTGCTATCCCCGGGCTTCCTGGAGCCACTTCCTTTCAGATACTGAAGGGCAACTGCACAGTATGCCATAGATGATGCTATATTATATTTCCAATGATCATAATGACCAGTGGGGACTTGGGCTGGCTTCCCTCTCCCCAGCCCTGTCCCTGCAGGGCCCTCCCTAAGACAGCCTCTCTCCCTGAGTCCCCTACTGTGTGTCTTCCACCTATCCCTGCCCTGTTAGCTCTGTGGGAACAGGGGCCTGTCAGTCCTGCTTTCACTCTGTGCCCTTAGGGGTTGTACATGGTGGTGCCCAGCACACAGGGGGCCCACAGTAAGTTCTGGGCAGCCAACAGGGTGCCTTTGGGTGCCTAGTGTCATGCACAGCCCTGGCTCTGCCCCCTCCAGCCATCTTATGCAGCTGATATTCTTTTTTTTTTTTTTTTTTGAGACGGAGCCTCAAGCTATCTCCCTGGGTAGAGTCCCATGGCATCACAGCTCATAGCAACCTCCAACTCCTGGGCTCAAGCGAGTCTCCTGCCTCAGCCTCCCAAGTAGCTGGGACCACAGGCACCCGCCACAACGCCCGGCCATTTTTTGGTTGCTGCCATTATTGTTGTTTGGCGGGTCCGGGCTGAGGATTCGAACCCGCCACCTTAGGTGTACGTGGCTGGCACCTTAGCCGATTGAGCCACAGGCGCTGAGCCCCAACTTCTTGATAGAAACACTTTTGCATGCTGTGCTGTCAGTGCTCCAAGGGAGAGATTTTAAAACATTTAATGCACATTTGTCTGCTTTTGGAAGCCTGCCAGTGCCTGCCATAGGGCAGGGCACAGGCATCAGCCTCCACCACCTTGACCCTGCCTTTGTAGAGCTCCAAGTCTAAGAAGGGAATGACTCACAGGGAAAGAAGCCCACAAGCAGAATTTGTAACATATCCCATTAAAGGACACAAAAACACAAAAGTCTAGGTTTGTTTTGGGTGAAGTCAGGGTAAGAAAAGTCTTCATGGCAAAGGAAGTGTTCATGTAAGATGGGCGACAGTGTGCACACGCAGAGACAGGAGCAAAGCCGCCAGCACTGACCTGGCCAGGGTGCTGAGCATGGCTGAAGGAGAGGGCAGAGGTGGAAGGTGAGGTGGGAAGGTGTGCACGGTCTGCCAGAGATGTCCAGGCCATGCAAAACATGGAGGGGGAGGAGGAAGAAGAGAAAGGATGAGGAGGAGTTAGAAGAAGTGGAGGAGGAGTGGGAAAGGGAGGGACTCACACCACACCAGGCTTGATTTGTCTTTGACATTCGATGGTTTTGTGACAAAAGCTAATTCCACAGAAACGGCTGCTGTGCTGCACACGTGCTGAGCCGCGGGTGTCTGACATTCTCACTTTCCAGTGGAAATGCTTTAGTGACGCATAATTCAAACCTTCCAGGAATTGTGCTGGTACATACAAATCTGGCAGTTGGCCTCTAAAATCCACACTTTTGACCTACATTCCTGCGTCAGCAGCAGGAAACCTATTGCTCTCAGCAATCCACACATCTGACCTACATTCCTGCATCAGCAACATCCAGCACAATGCCCTCTGGGAGGCTGACAGACTGGCGGGCGGCAGCTGGCGACACATTCTGATTCTGCTTCTTTTCAACATTGCAACTTTTAAAAGGTTGTTCAAGTATTGGAACTATTTCCTTAGATATCCAAGCTTCCCAGGCCCAGGTGTTTTATAGTAATTAGGTGGCCTAGCAGGGACCTTGCACAGAAAGAGTGCACAGCAGGCGCTCACCACAGGCACCAGGGGCTCACCAAAGGTGCTAGTCAACTCAGTTTACCAGCTGTCCACAGAGTGACTCCATGAGCTATGTGTGCTAGAGCTGGTTCACTGAAAAGTCACATGTACAAGAGACAAGAAGAAGAGACTGGTCAACTGGTCCCTGCTTCCATGGAATGTGGGGGAGGGTGGGGGACAGAACTGGGTTACTAAGTTACTCTCTTGCTGTTCACCCATTCACTGCCATTGGTCTCACATAGAGAAATGTAAATTCTGCCTTCCAGTGGTACACATCCCCCCACTGTCTGTCCCCCTCCATCCACCCTGTGGTTTTAGCCCCCATGTACTTTGTCTCTGCCCAGGGACCTCTGCAGGTGCAGAAATGCCAAATGGTGAGTCCAGAGACTGCACTGTGAACAAGGAGAGCAGAGTCCAACTGAGCAGGACTTTGAAAATCAAACAAAGGAATTCAGATTTCCTTCTGAGGTCAGTGGTGAGCTCTGTGAGGAAATGGTTTCTAAAGAATGGAATTTAATGAAGGTTGCTTGTGAGGCGTTGTGATCCAGGTGGGACAAAGCAATCCTGATTACCAGATGGGCTTGGCTGGGTATTAGGTTCTCTCTTCTCCCTCCCCACCATGGGATGATCAGGAAATTCTTAAGTAGATCTCCTCCCTTCCCCAGGTAGGGTTTCTAATAGGTCCCAGGACTGACTACTTCTCTGATCAGTTGCCACAGTGAGAATGTTACAAGCTGTCCAAAGCCAGGGCTTCAGTGGGGAGCAGGGTCCTTGGGGCATCAGACAGAATTCTGCCTGCAGGTCCTACCAGCTGAGTGACTCTATTAATATAAAGTCATTCCGTCTTGCTGAGACTCAGTTTTGTCACCAGAAACTGAAGTAAGTGGAGAAACATCTTGTAACTAGTGTGAAGATCGAACATTGCAACCATCACAGGAGGTGTGTGTGCAGGATAAGGACCAGTAACTGTGCTCTATTCTGACTTGTCTCAGCAGTACCAGTGTTTGGTGATCACTCTTAGCAATACCTGTTCTCCTTCCCCTCTGGGCACATGGCAGGGACAGAAGTTCACTCTCTAACCCTTTGTGCTGGGAAGAGCCCTATAACAACTAATTGTCAGCTGTGCACAGAAATACGCAGTCACCACCCCTGGGCTGAGTTCTTTTTCCCTCTGGCCCTGACATGGACAGGTCTCCAGAGGCAGCCGGTGAGTAGGGCCCTCTGCCAACCCCAGGGAGATGTGCCACGAAGAAAGAGACCTTGGTTGTTTTGAGCTGTTGAGAACTAGAGGTTGTGTGTTACCCCAGCACAGCTGAGCCCATCCTGACTGACAGGAGTTCCTGTAATATAAGGGAAACCTAGAAGATGTTTTCTTTTTAAGTAATGTATGGAGAAGGAAGTGAGGATTTAAAAGAAAAGGGGGAAGGGTATGGAGGGAGAGAACAAAAGGGAATATAAGTGTCCAGAAAAGAGACAAAAAATACAACACGGGCCACACGTCACTAACCCCCCTCTCTGCACTCCCAGGGCAGGCAGCAGGCCAGCCCAGTCCTCCCTCCTGCTGAGGCTCCTCTCATTCTCAGATGCAGCCTCAGACGCTTTCTCCAAATGAGGCTCCAGCTGGCCACCACCAACCATCTCCCCTCCCTGGTCTACTACCACTAACTAGTCTGCTGTGGGACAAGATGGCAGGCAGGTGCCCCAGGACTGGGGCAAATCCAGAGGGAAGTGGGTCTTCAGGAAGTTGGGGAGATGGAGAGAGAGTGGGGATCAAGGGCTGTCCGTGAGGGTAGTTAGCACAGTTGCTATGGGGAAGCCTGAACATCAAGGCAAAAGCAAGCAGCCTGGCTCTGTTGTCCACACAGTCACAGGAGATGTATGAATGAAGCAGGAGATTTGCTCCAATAAGACTTTGTTTATTGGAATATTATGCAGCCCTAAAGAAAGATGGAGACTTTACCTCCTTCATGTTTACATGGATGGAGCTTGAAAATGTTCTTCTTAGCAATGTATCTCAAGAATGGAAGAAAAAGTATCCAATGTACTCAGCCCTATTATGAAACTAATTTATAGCTTTCATAAGAAAGCTATAACCTAATTATAGCCTTAGAATATGGGGAGGGGGTGGATGGGTGGAGGGAAGGTGATTGGTGGGATCACCTCTATGGTTTATCTTACAAGGGTACAAGTGAATCTTTCTAAAAACAGAGTATGAATGTCTTAACACAATAACCAAGAAAATAACATGAAGGCTACATTAACCAGTTTGATGAGAGTATTTCAAATTGTATATGAAAATACCACACTATACCCCATGATTGCATTAATGTACACAGCTATGATTTAATAAAAAAAAAAAAAAGACTTTGTTTATGAAGATGGAAGGCACACTAAATTGGGCCCACAAGCCATAGTTTGCTGACCCTGGAAGCTTCCAAAGCAGTTGCAATGGGTTGAGTCCGGAGTGGCACAGTGGCCTGGGTACCAGCTGGGCAGGGTGAGAAGCTTGATGTAAAGAAGCTAAAGAGGAAAAGGGGAGAAGGGCTGGTGGGAGCAGAAGAGAAGACACCCAACCCTCAGGCGTGCCCTCTCCCAGACCTAGGGCAGCCTTCTTCCTGGGGTGCAGACGGGGTCTGGCAGATGCTACCTCATTTCAGCAGAAACAGGTCTGTGCTGATGGAAATGTTTTGCAGATAGCCTTTTCTCCCACCTCCACAGATGCTCCCACTCTGCTGGTGTGAGCGTGACTCACCACCCACCACTTCAATGACCTTGGCCTCCACTCACCAGCCCCTCCATCTGCCAGGTGCCCCTACCAGCCCAGAAACCCTGGTGGGAGGAGATCACTGCTGTGGGGAGCGGATGCCTCTCTTACCAGCTCAGGATGGGACAAGTGCTGTGACCTCTCTGAGCAACAACTTCCACAAACTACCAACTGCATTACTATTGTTTTTATCAGTTTAATGTGGAGGGTACATACAATTTGATTTCATTTTTCCATTTGTTAGGTAAAGTCCAAGTTACAGGTAAGCCCCCTTCCCAAGAGAGTGCCGTACACCTCTACCTTGTAACCATAGGTGAGAGCAAACTAATCCCCCTCACTCCTTGAATTTAAATGTGTTTTTCTCTCGTGTGGGTATGTGGTGTTCATCTACTAGATTCATATTAATATTGAGTACTTTGGATGCTTGCTTTTCCATTCTTATGATACTTTTGGTTCACATCACAAAATCCCAAAACTGCAGATGCTGGCATGGATGTGGAGAGAAGGGAACACTTTTACACTGCTGGTGAGACTGCAAACTAATATAGCCTTTTTTGGAAAGAAGCATGGAGAATCCCCAATGATTTAAAAATAGACCTTCTATCGGATCACACAATTCCATTAGTAGGTGTCTACCAGGAAGAAAAAAATCATTTTACTGACCACATTACTGTTTCCAAGGAGTGTGGCAGCTCCATGGAAGAGCCGTGGAAACAGGAGATGCTGAAAGGTGAATGTGTACTGGGATATTACTACAGATACACTCACCTGGTAAGTCACTGCCTGCCGGGCCACAAGAGCCATCCTCCTGTGGAAGGAGCCGGGAGTCAAAGTGAGATGCTGTCAATGACCACGGGGGAAGAAAGTCCCAGCTCTCACTGCACACTGGTGTGGGCAGTTTGTGCTGGGCATGATGACATGGGAAGGCTGGCACACACCGAGGTAATTACCTCCCTCCCACTATCGCAGGCCACAAGACCCATCTGGAATGCCTTGGCCCTGACTTGATTGAACTTCTCTGGGCCTCCTAGTGTTAAAAATATTCCTTTGCTTCAGTAGAGATGGAGAAAGGGTAGGAGGTGGGAGAGTGCCTCCAAGGCAGGAGTTAATTTCTCCCTGAGGCCCTGAGTAGAGGACGTGGGCAGTTCCAGGCCTTCCCAGCTCACATCATCCTAAGAACACAGGCAGACACACATTCCCCTGCTTTACCACTGTCCCTGCTGTCACCCTCCACTCCCCTGTCACCTCTACCCTTATCTCTGAAATTACAGCTCAACTAAGACGAAAAACCACACTTGCCACGCCCAGAACCTACGGCAACTGGAAGCCCCACTGGTGTCTTCCAGGTCCTGGACCTCACTGTGTGTCTGGAGAGAGGGGGAGGGGACGTGTATTAGTAAGGGCTCCCCAGAGAAATAGAACCAGTAGGAACATACAGCCATAAGAGGAGATTTATTGTAGGAACTGGACCACAGGATTATGGAGGCCAAGAAGTCTGGTCATCTGCAAGCTAGTAATCAGGAAAGCTGGCAGGGAACTCAGTCAGAGGAAAAGGTCTGAGGCCCAGGAGCTCTGATGTCCAAATGCAGTAGAAGGTGCATCTCCCTGCTCATGTCTTCCTCTCCTTCTGTTCCACTGGGTCCTCCAGGGACTAGACGGTGCCCCCACGTAGGTGAGGGTGACCTTTACTCAGTCTTCTGATTGGAATGCTGTCTCTTCTGGAAACACCCTTGCAGACAACCCGGAAAAAGTATTTTACCAGCTTCCTAGGCATCCCTTAGCCCAGCCAAGATGACACTTAAAATCCACCAAGACTGGAAGCAAAGAGGGGGGAGGCTTGAGTACCCCTCCCTTCTACACCCACCACACTTGGTCCATAGAGGGGGATGAACAACCAGAGCCAGGGAACTTGGGCTGTCATCCTGTCACTGCCACCTGTGTCTTCAGCCCAGCACGGTCCAGCACAGAGACCCCACTGCATGACGAGCTACGCAGAGCTCACAGGCAGAACTCCTCCAGACAGCTCTGGGCATCTCCAGTTCTACCAGGATTCTGCCTTTTCAAATACACAATTTTCTTAGTGGGGTTCTTCCCAGTGCAAACCCTGAAAAGATGAGAGCAGACCCACAAGCAAGCCGCTACGGAGGGCTTCCGGGACATCAGCAGGGCATAAGAGTGATGGATGGGTTCAGGAAGCCCCAGCCTCAGCCTGACCCAATGGGGAGCCCTGGAGTGGGTGATGACATTGCCCCTGGACACAGGAAAGAGGGCTGGGCTGCTTGGGAAGGTGTGCAGTGAGTTGCCAAAGTGACTGCCTGAGTGCAAGGGTGGCAGGTGGCAACCTTGGAGGTGAGGCATACAGAAGTGGGGGAGGTGGGCATATAGAACAGAAGGAATGACCTGAAGGGATCTGGGTGGAGAACCATTAGCGTTGGTTGAAAATATAAAAATTAGAAATGAAGACATGGAACATCTGGGTTGTAGTGAGTGGTGGCTGAGTACCTGGTGTGTGCCAAGCAGTGTGGTGGGCACTGAGGGTACAACAGTAAGAGCAAAGGAACTTATTCCTGCCTCACAGAACTCAGTACGAGAAACAGCACTAACAAAAGAACGGCCCAACTCTAGTGAGTTCACAGCAGAAGACACAAGTGTCTACTGGGAGAACGCTTGAGGGGTAGGGTGGGGAAACGGGGGCCGAGTTGCCCTTTAAGAGAAGAGGCTGGCAGTGAAGACTGGGTGGAGGAGAGGAAAGAGTTGCTTTCCAAGCAGGGAGAACAATGTGCAAATTGTTTATTAAATGAATGAGTGAGGAGACAAATGAATGAATAAGTGTGTGAATGTCAGAAATGAAAACTCTAGTAATTTAAACCTTAGGGGAGAAACATCATCAAAAGATAATCTAAAGAGAGGGATTGGGAAAAACAGGATGGGGGGTGAACCTCTGTCAGGCACTTCTGTCCTAAGTAGGGGTACACTTTACATATTATAACTCATCACAGCCAGAAGAAATACCTCCCTCTTTTTGGAGAAGAATGAAATTGAAGCCAGAGAGGTTGGCTAACATGCTCAAGGCTTCACAGTTTCCAAGTGAAGGAGCCAAAACTCCATTTCAGGTTTCCCATCTGTCAGCGCCCAAGCCCTTTCCACAATTCCACACTGTGCAATTTGCTTCCCCAAACAAGGTACTGTTGGCCACTGGGGGCATCCAAAGCTGAGCACCCACCCACTTCCCAGATGAACAAAGCATATGTCTCCTCAAGTCCCTGGAGGGGTCTCCTGAGATGACAGAATCAGGAGGGGATCCCATAACAGCTGGGGCTGACATGCAGTCACTCTCCCTGCTGGTCCCTGCATTTTAGGAACTGCAGGCCTCCCAGTCGGAAGCAGCTCTGTGTGAGCCCTGGGCCACTGGAGCAGCACACTGGAGAGCAGCCAAATGGCCACTCCCCAAGAGCCTCTGAGTAGGAGCACTCTGCCTCCTTTCTTACCCTCCCCACCCATCGGGAGGGGGTGCAATTAACTGGGGAGTACAGCTGGCACCCCAGCACTGAGCTGTGGTGGATATGAAGCTGTGTGTGGCTATGAAAGGCAGCTTTCCTGGAGCAAGCTGCTGCTCTGGAAGTTTTGATGGGTATGCTCCCACTGAGGCAACCCTGCCCCCTCAACCCAGGGGGCCCATGTAGACCCCCAGGGCTGAGATGTCCCAGGGCTAGATGAGAGTACAGGGGACTCGGTCACAGACACAAGAGACAGGCGTCTCCATGGGCAATGCTGCCTATGTGAAGAGCACAGTCCTGCTCTGCCCCCCATTCAGTCACATCCCCCTGAAAGGGCAGGGGAGTCCCACACAGTTGACAGTCCATTTGCTGAGCCTTAGTTTGCCAGTGAGGGCATCACTTGCTGCAGAAAGCAAGAGGTGGGGTGTGTTCCTGCTGGCTGCTCCTTCATTTACAGAGTTCCCAGGACAGGTCTGGTCTTTACTGCTGGTGCGCACTCCATATGTGCCACTTGCACGCTGAGGGGCTCAGTGGCTGCTCCTGGGGATCACCTGAGAATCACTGGGGGTGCCTTGCATTTGCTGATGCCTGGGCTTTACAGGTCAACAGAAACCCAAGCAATGGGGTCCCAGAACCTGTAGTGTATAAAGGTGTCCCCTGGATGTGATGCTCAGGGAAGTCAGAGCTGCTGAGGGGCTGTCAGGATGAATACACTCACGGTCTATTTGCCACGATGTTTTCTGTTTCTGTAGCTACATCTGAGTTCCTGGATACTGCAATTAGATTTGAGCTGGTGGAAGAAGGTTGCATTTTGGCCTTGGGCCTAAGCCAGGTTTTCCAAACCTGTTTTTGGCAAACTATGCTACTTTAAAAGTAGAACTATTTGCTTCAGTGTCTCTCAGCCAGTCCCACAGTGGCTTACGATGTAAACATAGGAAACAAAACAATGCTAAACCTGAACCAGATTTTTGGACCAAAGAATTATAATGTCAAGTAGAAAGCAAACTAATGAAAGAGCAGAGGAAAGCAGATCAAAAACAAAGCAGCAACTCACAGGGACAGAGATTCTTCACGGCATCATGAGTGATGAGGCATTTAACAACACACATTTTAAATCTGAGAACTAGACATGATTCCCATTTTACAGATGATGAAACTGAGACTCACTTTTTTTTTCAAAGACTTGCAACCAGTGACCTGAGGTTTCTGTTCAGGCCTGCCCATCTGTGGGTCTGTGTTCCCACCGCTCCACGTGCCCTGCAGGTAGCTGAGCTCTAAACTTCCTTTCATTAGGAAGGAAGGAGATGACACAGCCAGGCATACAATGTTCACTATCAGAAGGAAAGCATTCCAGATCCCCAGAAAAAGCAATTTTTCCCCCAAGCACTCAGTTCAAAGAAGGCATATCTCAGATGGAACCAGGGAAGGCTTCACAGAGGAACAGCAGGGTTTTCTGGCATAAATAGAAGCTCACCAGGTGAGGAGGCGTGGGGAGGAAATTCAGGGAAATGGACCAGCACATATGGAGTATTTCATCATTTACCCCAATTAACACCTGGTGTTGGAAGCTATGAGCAGGCCAGGATTTGTGGAATACAAAGTGAGGTTGATTAATTTAATAACATTTTAAAGCTTAGTCAAGTTGGAAAACCAAAGAGAAATGAACAGAACATTTAATTTAAAGAGGTAGAATTAAATCTTACTACAAGTGGGCTCCACTAGTTTGGAACATGGAGGGACTAGAAGAAGTAAAAGGAAGTCTTTGCAGAGATGACTTAAGCAAGATTGGAGGCAGCAGTTCAAAACCACAGAAGATACGAACAGGTTTGTAAATATTCAGGAGTACTTGCTCACATAGCAACAAAGATACACTAATGACAAGCACTTAATATACTCATTAAAATAGGTCCCCACGGAACCTTTCCAGTCTATGCCTTATTAGACTTTGCATTTTCCGCACAGTGTTGATGCACAGAGAGCTGCCTTGCTGGGTTGCTTCTGTACAAACAGCCACCTCGCATCCTTCATTAAAATAATACTCATTTCATGCTTCTGCTTTTAGCTGGACTTGTGGTTGAGAAGGGCACCCTTGGCCATCTCCTTTATAACTTCCTGCAAGGATGGCCACAAGGCCCCAATTCCTGCAAGATGAACACCCAGACACAAAAGCCTGGGACTCACTCATGGCTCATCCAGAATCCCATTAAGCCCAGTCCAGAGCTGAAGGGTGTGGTCACCAGGGAAGTTCTCAGAGCCGCCCAGGTTGATTCCCTTCATGGTGCAGCACAAAGAAGTGTGGACTTAGGAGGGAAAGGCAGGACCAGCTGTGCATGGCAGGGTATTGCAACCAGCCTGACACCAGGACCAGTCACTCAGCCAGGGCCACCTAAATGAGGAATAGGCATGGGGCTTGGGCACTGCAAGGAGGCCATGCTCCCTGGATACATCGCCCCCCAGGCTTGGAGCCCTCTCCCTCCTCTTTCCTACCTCTTGAATCTGGCCTCTTTAGGACAGAACATGATAGGATCACCCCCTGGGGTGCCAGGGTCAAATGTGGACCATGTGGCTGAATGTGCTGCTGAGGGAGCAGGGAGGGGCCCATGTCTATCCTCCATTCCTGCTGGACAGCCGCCTGCTCCAGGTGGTAAAGTGTAGTGCCTTTTTGCTTATCAGGACCTGGCTCAAATATTCATTTCTTCAGAAAGTATAGAGTTTGTAAAGTTCCTGCTTTTGAGAAATAGAAACAGTCTACCATAGGAGGTGGTCTGGATGACACAAAACAGCACATGGCAAGCATTCTGATGAGAGACTGAGCTACGAAAAAAACGCAGTGAGTTTCAGTTACTGTCATATCTGTACCACCATCTGTACTGCCATTCTGTCCACCATGAAACATAACAAAGTGGATTTATTCTAGGTAGGACAGGGCACTATTGAGAAATTTAATAATATAATTAACAATAATTTGAGATGAAGGAAGCTAAACATCAGAGCATTTTGATGATTCTTCAAAAAGCATCTGAGAATAAAGATGTAAATGAAGGGGGCATTCTAAAGATAAAAATCCCTTGAGAGAACAAGAATGAAAGGATAGCATCCTTAAGATTATCCACACTCCCAAACAAGGGAATGAGTAAAGAGACACAGCTCCTGGGAAAGCAAAACACATTCACTCTTTACGCAGTTACTCAGCACCCACAGTATCTCCCGAGTGAATTCACTGGGTTCAAGTCCAGGGGCCCAAAAATGGTGCGATCATTTTGGTGTAGATAAGCAGACAACTAAGCAAATAAATCAATAGGAACAGTTTCTGATGGTGACATACACCCTGAAGAAAGTGACACAAAGAACGGAGAACAGATCAGAAGGTCTGGGAAGTCGTGGCACCTTCCTGCTGCACATTCTCCCTCACTCTTTAGGCAGGGGATGCCATAGACTTTGGCTTGAAAACCAGCAGTCAGGGCAGTGCCTGTGGCCAGCCCCATATACCTAGGGTGGCAGGTTTGAATCTGGCCCCAGCCAAACTGCAACAACAAAAAAAAAAAAAAAAAAAAAAAAGAAAACCAGCAGTCACTCTATACCTATGCCATGTAGCAAAGTGAGATCAGGAGGATGACAAATCATGACTGAAGGTGATCTGGAGAACTGGTCACCTGCTACCAGCTCCACCCCAAACCCCAGCCTGCACCTTTCCCTTCTGGGCGATGATAAGCTCTCTCTGACCACAGTCCCCACCACTCCCTAATGTCCCTCCCATCCCCCTTCATTTACTTGTTATCCGCCTGCCCCTGCAGGCGAATGAGTTTGTACACTCTGATTGGGTGTAGCCCTCAAAGACATGAAGATGAAGACCATTACTCAAGTCTACTTGCTTATGGAAAGGACCGAAAGAGGCTGTGTACCTGTTACTTCTAAAGAGGTTTGAAAGGGGAGAGGAGGGACCCTCCATCACTGCTGATGTCACGGAAGAGCACAGTGGAGAGCAACACTGTGGCTGCCAGAGAACAGGATTATATGCTTATCTGCACTTGGATTTATTCCTAGCTGCACTTTCACACCCCAGCAATTGTTTTCTTTTGATTTCTTACTCAGTAATATCTTATTTTTAATTATTTTTAAAAATTAATTGAGTTTTAGAACACAACTATTGGATAGGAAAGAAGTGGAAGAAAGTGGAGAAGGGAAGAGGAGGAGGGATGAAGAGAGAAAAAAAGGACCTTGCAGATGGTGTGTGGCCCAGGCCTTCCTCATTCAGTGCCAGTGAGGAAGGATGCAGACTGTGTACCACTGGGCACTGCCCAGTAGCTGATCTCAGAGACCTTGGCAAAGCACAGACCCAGAGCAAGGACACCATGTCCTCTTGCTCCAATCGCATCTCACTCGGATTACATGGAGGATAATGTCGGTTTGGTGCTGATCTGTCTCTGACACTCTCCTGCCCTTTGTCAGTCTCTATTTCAAACAAAGAGCTGGTCTCAGCTTCAGAATCTTGGCAGGCAATAGTATGTAGTTAGAATTTAATGACACTCCACAAGTTTTAAGATATATATTTTTAGGGTTGCCTTTTAGTTAAGACAACTGAAGCTGGTTTTTTTTTTTCTACTTTTATTTACAGAGGTAGTACTAAGTTTTAAAATCAAATTTATATGAATAAAAAAGTGAACTGCTATAAAATGTCAAATCCATAGTAGGCAGGTAGTTCTAGACAGGAAGGTGGTGCGCTCACGACCAAGTGTAATTGCTGTGACATTCCTTTTCCAGGACAGAAGCACTCATCACCTAGAACAGGGGTCCTCAAACTTTTTAAACAGGGGGCCAGTTCACTGTCCCTCAGACCTTTGGAGGGCCGGACTGTGGGCCCTGGGATGAGTCGGCTGCTAAGCAGGACAGGCAAAGGTGGCAAAAACACCCAGGGGACCAGATAAATGTCCTAGGCAGGCTACATGTGGCCTGCGGGCCACAGTTTGAGGATGCCTGGCCTAGAACCTGGATAATCATTTTGTTAGCAGGTCACTGGCATGAGAAGCAGGATGTGGAGGGAGGGATGAAAGGAGGCAGGTAAAGGTCATGGAAAGCACAGATCTAAGGGAAATGTACAAAGGCCTAGCTTCTTGGCTTCAGTGTGCACAGCCACAGATCTGTCTTGCAAAACGCACTGGCAAATCAAAGGTCCATGTCCTGCCAATCAAAAAGGAAGTGCACTTCTATTATGAAGTGTGGAGACAAGAATTAAAAATAAAAGCTGAGGCAGACTTCTGAGATTTAGACACATTTATGTTCATCATTCAATTGCTCTGGCATATACATTGGCAGAGCAGACTCAGCATGTTTTGAGATAATTTATCATCCATGCCAAGAGCATCGCCCTGTGCTGGGAACTGAGATAAGGACAGGCAAAGGGCAAGGTCCTGCCCTCCAGGGTCTCACAGGCCACTAGAAGAACAGTGACCATTCCCTCCGCTATGCTCCTCCAAACTTCTGAACCTCCTAGGTTCCAAGCCACAGACCAGCTACAAATATCTAATTGAACATAAATATGTTATCAAGTGCCTACATGTGCCAGACTATTAGGTCCTAAGAGCACAGCAAAGAACAAGATAAACTGGATGCCTGGCCTCAGGGAGCTCACAAGTTTTCTGGAGATGAAAAAAGTCTATATAAAGAAATAAGCAAGCACATTGGCATCAGAGACAGAGAGGGTGGTGTTGAAAGTAATCAGGGCAGTGTGACACGAGGGGGGGACAGAGCCAGGTGGTCTCGGATGGCTTCCCTCACACAGACCAATTGTGGACCCTCTTTCAAGGTACTCAAAAGGAAAAACTACAGGGCAGAGTGTGAGAAAAGATGTAGAGACTTGAACCAAGTACCACGACAAGGTCCCGGCTGGAGAGGGGGCCTTTGCTCCTGGCAGGAGGAGCGCAGCACAGGTAGCCCTGACAGAGGAGGGTTTCTGAACTCAGCAGCTAAGTCTGCAGTTCCACGTGTCCACAATCCAGCAAATGCTCATTTACTGGGAACAAGGGCCCTCCTGTGACCACCTTCCAAGGTAATTTCTTATAGTTTCAGATGTGTGCCTTGAAATAAAAACCCAATCTCCTCTGTGAAGAAGTCCCTGGGGGAGCTACAGTCTGCTCCATGCATGGCGGGGTCGTGATGATGGCACTAGTGCCCCAGGACTCGGAAGCCCAGCCAGAGAAGGTCCCTAGGAGAACCAGCAGCACCCCTGTTATCCCTGGACCTAAGAAGCGGCTCCTGTGCATGAAAGCAGAGGGCACCAGGGAAGGGCCCCACACCTCCGAGTCTCACTCTTTTCATCTGCTAACCCCAGCCGGCCTGTTTTCTGTGCTCCTTTTCCTTCCCATGTGCAGGGGAATACAGCTCATGTCCTGTGCAGAGAAGAGGCTGACAGACAAGTGATAGCTATGGAGACTGGCCACCAACACACCCTTCAGGTCAGGTTCAGAGATGGTGCCAAAAGGGCCGCCCCACATCTGTCACCCTCTCTCTGCCCTCCCTCCCTCCCTCAGGAGAAAGCACGTGTGTGAAGGCTCCCCTTCTTCAGGGATGGCAAAACAGGGGAGGTGAGGGGCATGGGGCTCCATCTTCCCCAGCAAGAGGAGGAAGAAAAGGCTGTCACAAGGTTGGGCTTGCTGCTTCTTCTTCTGTGAGATCCTACAACAGTCAACTCACAGGTGCAGAGGGGAGATTGGAGACCTCGGGGACAGGATAGGGCAGACAGGGTGGGGTATGTCCTTCAAAGGGAACAAACCTTCAGTTACAAGATGCACACTTGAAAGTCTATACACTTGAAAATTTCCAAGAAAGTAGAACTTAAGTATTCTTACCCAAATAAATGTGCCTGTGTGAGGTGATGGGCAGGCTGATCACTGATGGCCTAGTGTATACACATATCGAAGCATCATGCTGTACACCATAAATATGTACTGTTTATCTGTCAATCACACTTCAGTGTAGCTGGAAAAAAATAGAAAAGTAACATCCTACTGTGATCATTGTAATGGACATGTTTAAACTTTCACTTTCTGAGAACGGTTCATTATTTTGTTCAGTGGTTTAACTTCTATAGTTACATAAATGCTATGTACTCAGAACAATTTATGTCTTTTAAATAAATTGCACCTACCACCATGATTTTGTTAATAAGCCACCCCTATGACTGGGGGGGAGGGGAAGTCTTGACCTTGATCTTCCAGGGCCCTGAGGACCAGGCAACTGTTGTATCAACAACACAACTGGCTCGGCACCTGTGGCTCAATCGGCTAAGGCACCAGCCACGTACACCTAAGGTGGCAGGTTCGAATCCCCAGCCCGGGCCCGCCAAACAACAATGATGGCTGCAACCAAAAAATGGCCGGGCGTTGTGGCGGGCGCCTGTGGTCCCAGCT
>CAUYQV010122598.1:0-19261 GCA_963574575.1 Galagoides demidoff | reverse complement strand
GCCTCCGCCTCCCAAGTAGCTGGGACCACAGGCGCCCGCCACAATGCCTGGCCATTTTTTGGTTGCAGCCATCATTGTTGTTTGGTGGGCCCGGGCTGGGAATTCGAACCCGCCACCTTAGGTGTACGTGGCTGGCGCCTTAGCCGATTGAGCCACAGGCGCCGAGCCGAACACTTACTCTTTGACAAGAGTCTTAGATCTGCTGAGGTAATGTGCAGGTACAGGTCACACATGTAGACATAAGCCCCAGTTGTCAGGTGGGGCTAAGTGTTGAGGGAAGGAGGGCCAGTCCCCCACCTCCACAAATGTCCCCTCATACAAAACAAGCCACATACCCAGACTAGGGGAGGCAACTGCAGCTTCCACAGTCATAGAAGGTCCTTCTCCTGGGAGAAAGCATGGTGCCAGGCAGGTGCCAGTGTAGACCATCTTTATTGGCAGGTGTTAAGAGTGCAAAATAGCAACACATCCAGAGGGATAGAGAAGGAGGTGGGGGATGCCTCCCTTCCCCAATGTGAGAGCCTGTAACCAGCCCAGTAGGGTGGGAGCACTTGACTTTACTGTGGCAAATTTGGGCCCAGAACCCTCTAAACTCCCAGAAAGAGGGCTCTCTACAATATAAGGAAGGGAGCAACACACTGGAAGGGGCCTGGGCTTGGCTTCTATACATGGCATATCTCAACCCCTTGAGAGGAAGGCTTCACAGCTTGTGATGTGGGTTTCAGGAGACCAGGCTAAACCCATCCTTCCCCAAACCCAAGTATCTGCCTTGTGCCTCTATTCCCTCCTCCCAGTGACTAGCAAGGTTGGACCACCAGGTCCTGTTAGTGGTCCAGCCTGACCCAAAGTGAGTAGTTCCTATAACATACCATATTTTAGCCAGTGTGTGGGCTGTAGGCCCTCAGAGGCTGCTGGGATCACTGTGCGTGGCCCTTGCAGACCATGGAAATCAACCCAAGGTGTTGGGCACTGAAGTTTCCACAATTGAGCCTCAAGATAAATGTCTCTGTACCCCATAATCATTCTGGTCCAAAAGTGTGATGCAACCACCAAAGAATCTCTTGTCAAGAATCCCAGCTTGCCCTTAATGCCATAGGGGCCTCACTCAGGGAAGTCTGGTCTGTTCTACTGAAGGCCCAACTCTGCAGCAGTGCTGGGCCACCTGGCACAGGTTGCCTATCTCTGGTTAAGTCCTCCACACACTTCTGGAGGTCCCACCCCACCCTGTGAGGCCCAGTCCCCACCCCTCTGGCCAGGGTGTGAGTCAGTTACAAGGTAACCATGTGGGATAGGAGTGGGCCCGAGCCAGCAAAGGCTGCACAGGGGTCACGTAGTAATTGACAGTGGCTGGCACAACCCGGTCAGAGCCTAGAGGACACCAGGCCAGGGCAGCAGTGGCAGCTGGGCCCTGTTCAGAGAGTGCCTGAAGCGCCATCGTGGCAATGAGGTCCAGGGTCTGGCGGCGCTCATGGTTCATAAGGCACACAGTGCTCTCGTTGACGACCCGGTGCAGTGTCACCAGACAGGCATAACGGCGGGCAGTGTCTGCCCCACTGAAGTGGGCCTCCAGGTAGCGCTCCAGGGTACGCTGCTGCTCCACCAGGTCTGGGAAGTCGATGAAGAAGCGGGAACACATGTAGCGCTGCAGGGCACTCACATCAGTGCTGGGCCGTGGCCGGAAGCCCCTCACCAGGAGGTGGCAGTACTTGAGGAGGCCACCACCACGGATCTCCTCAGGGTTGCGCGTGGCAATGACACGGTGCTGCAGGTGCTCCAGGGCCTCAGTGAAGTCCCCATACAAGCTCTCACCTGTCACTGTTGGGTGGAAGGCCTCAGACATGGGCGTGGGTGAGCACTGGCCAAAGAATAGCAGGGAGTCCAGGATGATCTGGAAGGAATCTACACTGAACTCGAACTGGCGTCTCACCGAATCCACAAACTTGAGCTCTACATTCTTGCCGCTCTTGTTAGACAGTGAGATGAGGCTCCAGCGGTCTGTGTCTGTGCACACTTTTACCAGCTTCTGCACATATGCCTCCTTGAGAGTCAGTGGCGTGATCTTGGCTCGGTTCACACCAGCCGGCAGGAAATCTAACAGGCAGGCCAGCACCACTGCCTTGGTCACCTGGAAGGACTCCTCGCTGCGCAGGTCCACCTGGAACACCAGGTCCAGGTCCTTGTAGCCCAGGCCGCTCTCAGGATGCAGCACGTGGCTGGCAGCAGAACCGTGAAGTCTCACACTGTGCACATGTAGTCCCTGTTCTTCCAGGCTGTTGCGGACCACCTGCAGGGGGGAGGGCAGGAGGGAGCCATGTCAGAAACCTGGAGCCTGGAGGTCCACTAAAGACTTGCAGTCATCATGGCTCGGCGCCTGTGGCTCAATCGGCTAAGGCGCCAGCCACATACACCTAAGGTGGCGGGTTCGAATCCCCAGCCCGGGCCTGCCAAACAACAATGTTGGCTGCAACCAAAAAATGGCCGGGCGTTGTGGCAGGCGCCTGTGGTCCCAGCTACTTGGGAGGCTGAGGCAGGAGACTAGCTTGAGCCCAGGAGTTGGAGGTTGCTGTGAGCTGTGATGCCATGGCACTGTGCCCAGGGGGATAGCTTGAGGATCCGTCTCAAAAAAAAAAAAAAAAAAAAAAAAAAGACTTGCAGTCATCACAGTAACATCAACCACTGTTGGCCACTAACCAGCTATTGTGCCTTTGGAAAGTCATCTAACTCTTTAAGCCTTGATTTCCTAATCTGGACAATGGCCCAACTAGAGCAATGACTCAGAAAGAATAGCATTAATAATAGCAAACTCATGCATAGAATTTTCTAAGCACTAAGTCCTGATCTAAGCATCAGGACATTAAGATATAAACACACTTCATCCTCACAGTAACCCTATTATTCCCACTTTACAGATGGAAGTACAGAAGGGCTGAGGAACGAGTCCAAAGGCACCCAGCTGGTGAATGCAGAGGTGGGAATTAAACTCAGAGTCCAGATCTTAACCACTATGCTATTCTCCCTCCTTAAAACTGCAAGTATGATAATTTTGTGCCAGGCACTGTGCTAACTGCTCAAATGTGTTAGGAATATATTTGGCAATTCACATTCATTACCACAGTAATCCTATGTTATATTATTATTCCAATTGACAGATGGGGGACCTGAGGCACTGAGCGGTTAAGAAACATGCCCAGGGTCAGAGAACAACCAGGTTGAGACGAGAACCCAGGTTAGATGGATTCTCAAGTCTACACATGTCCTTCTGACTGGGATGCAGTCATCCTAATTCACCCTTACAAGGACTCAATGAGGCAAATAAATAAATATACTCATCTTTGCAAACGAGGAAATAACTAAGGCTCAGGGGAGAAGCCATTCAGAAGTGGCAAGGCTAGAGGTTAAAAGCCAGACCTTTTGTGCTATTAGGCGAGGGGATGGGTTGAGATCTGAGGAAGCCACCTACACCAAGTGGCAAGAGATGAAGGACCCTGTTTGAGGGCTGCCTGCAGACAGCCCCCAGGTCTGATGGTACAGAAACATGGCGGGTAAATCTACAAGTCTTCTTGAACCTGTTCTTTTAGATAGAGGCATCACCCTGGGCTGAGGCACCAGGTCGGGGAGAAGAGTGAAGCTGAGGGTCAGGCATTCAGCTTTCTCAGCAACCCAAAGTTGTCCCCAAAGTGACCAGGCAGCATTCCTGCCCCGAGTGCTTCTGTTACCCCACCTTGCTGCTAAGTCAGCACCCAGCTACAAGCTGGGCTGTCCTCCTTGCCTCCCAGGGAATTACTGCAAAGAATACACTAAGTGCTGAGGAGGCAAGCGTGGTGGGGCAATTGGAGGTGGATGACTCCCTCTAGGAAGACTTCCGGGAGGAGGACCTGTACCAGGAGAAGATATTGCCATGGCAATGGGGGTAAGCAACTGGCCATCAGGAATATGGGGGGATGGGCATGAGGAGTAGGGGAGGTTAAGCACCTAATGAGTGGCAGGGACTGGACCTTCTCACCAGAACCTATGAGGGATGGATCTTATGATCTCCATGCTACAAATGGGGAGACTAAGGCTCACAGGAGGGAAGTCACCTGCCCAAGATCATGCAAAGGTGTCTTCAAACCCAGATATAGTTGACTCCAAAGCCCACCCTCTTTCTACAACATTACAGCCCTAGGATTTAGAAGGAGCAGAGACTAGAGACTAATTGTCCTTCCCTTTCAAAATTTCAAAGTGAGGGCAGTCCTCAAATCACTGAAGCCCAGAGCCAGACAGAGTAGCTGGGGAGCAGGAAGGTGAGGATCCAGGGATACCTTGGCCAGACAGAGAGGGCTAGTTGCCAGAGTCCAGTCTGTGGCATTACTAATCCACTCCCTGTCAGTTGGCAGCTGTGCCTACATGGGCTGAAGATCTGCAGTATAGACCAGCCCCCTCTCCAAGTCCCATTAGAGCTGACTGAGCCTTACTTAGTACCAGCTCCTGCTCCCAGACTGGTGCCCAACCCAGGGCATGGCATCTGGCTTGGTGAGTAGGTAGCAGTACCCTCGTTAAATCCCCTGTGTCAGGGCCATGGGACCAGCTGTGTCAGCCAGCCAGCGGCTGTTGCCTCTTTCCCAGGTGTGACTATAGCCAGTTTGGCAGGCAGTCCCCAGATACTGCCACACCCAAGGACTGCAGGGCAGCTTGGAGCCTCCTGAATCAGACTTTCTAGCCATGAAGGGGGCAATGACTGCACCCTCCTTTTTCCTGTATCTCCCCTTCCCCAGTAATAATCTGCTCCAGGCTGTTACCTTGACCTGCAGGGAGACTAATAGGAACTATCAGCCAGCGCCCCCTAATGCAAGCCCTCTGGCTGCAGCTGGAGAGATTAGACTGTTTAGACCAGCGGTTCTCAACCTGTGGGTCTCAACCCACAGGAAATGTATTAAAGGGTCGAGGCATTCAGAAGGTTGAGAACCACTGGTTTAGACAATCCCCTATGCCTAGAGAAGGCAAGGGACTTGTCCAAGGTCACACAGCCAATATATGGGTGAGCTTAGTTAGAACCATCCCTCCAAGAGCTTCAGGCTGGGGGGGGGGGTCCTATAAGAGGGTGGGTCCCCTTAGCCCAGGTACAAACAAGAATGTCTCCAGTTACTTGGATTGTTGCTGTAGGCAAAGCCTTATGGGGGTGGAGAGGGAGAAAGGTTCCAGTTCTTGAGCCATACGACAACTCAGCACTGTTGAAAAGTCTAAAGGCAACAAACAGCACTGCCCTCCCTCTCCTCCCAGCCCCTCCACAATGGCACTTATTCTAATAGCTTTTGAAGCTGCCAGTTGCAGATTCCCTCCAAGACTCTCTTCTCTGTGGAGGCAGCTGTGCAGGGCCAGGTGAAGGCACATGTTCCCTTTGGATTCTGAACCAGAAGGGTGTTGGAGAGCAACCCAATCTATCCCAACTGAACAAATGAGGACATTAAATCCAGCAAAGGGGATTGACAACAGTCCGGGCCCTGAACCCAGATGTCCAGCTACTCAGTCTAGCTCTGAAGTCTCTGCCACCCTTCCCCATCATAGCCATCCTTGTTCTGTGATATCTCTGACCCTGGTCTTAGAAGGACATGGTAGTATCATCACATTGTAAAGATAGCTCTTATTGACCTTGGTCACCCCCACTTGGTTGGGAGTACCTGAAGGCAAGGAGGCTAGGTCCTAGTCACCTCTGTGCCCCTTCTATTCTGACAGAGCTTAGCCCAGGGCAGGTACCACTAAAGGCAGTTTGGACCTTTCTGACAGGGGCAGGGACTTCTCCTCCATGATACCCCTTGTCCCTGCAGGGGAGCTGCTATACTTGGCCCCACTTTCCCCTCCTCCCATACTTGGGGCCACCATCTTGGAGGTGCAACAGCTGGGACCCCAGGGTTGACCTCACTGTCCTGGGGAGAAAAGCCTCAACTAGTTTCCTAATCACCCAGTTGACAGTGAGCAGAGCAGCACGGGAATGCCTCAGTGAGTAGCATTGGACAGTGGATGAGTCAGCCCAGGAGAATCTGCCTGCCCCCTCTTCCTTGTTTCTCTGGAGGGAGGGAGAGGTAATCCCCCAGCAAGCACTCTTCCTCCTCTGCTGGAAGCTAAGGTATCAGGAGGCAGGGGAAGGCCTGTTTCCCCAGAAAGAAAATACGTCAGTTGGCAGGAATTCACACGATTTGTCCCTGGAATTAGTGATTTCTTTTATCAGGGGACTCCCCTAAGACCTATCAGTTGAGCTTAGGAGTCAGGGAAGGGGTAAGAAAACCTTGAACCTACAGTAGTAACTTGCTCCTGGGAAGACCCAAGATTCCCTGGGTTTGATTTTCACCTTATTAGGTAATCTTAGGTAGTTTACTATCCCTCTTGAGGCCTCAGCTTCTTCAGCTAGAAAATGTACAATCATTACCATATTATTATTATATTTTTTGGTCGGGGCTGGGTTTGAACCTGCCACGTCCAGCATATGGGGCTGGCACCCTACCCTTTTGAGCCACAGGCGCCGCCCAATCATTACCATATTTTAATATTTCAGAAAATGACAGCACCTGAGCTATACAGACGAAAGAGCACTTTTGGGATCACAGAGGGTCAGGTAAAGGGAGGACGTGAAGGCTGAAGGAGGAGGAAGGGACTGCTAGAATTCTCTTCTGTTTCTTAGGAGAGAGGTGGAGCCTGTGGCCTGGGTTTGCCTTCATTTCCAATCTTGGAGTGGGAGTCCCTGCCAGGATTTCGGGGCTTTTCCTGGTGTGGTGGTGATGGTGTATAGGGAGGTTCTTGAGCCAAGGGCTGTGGGAGCACAAGGACAGACTGCCCCTAGAACCTTGAAAGAGGGAAGGTGGGGTGAGATCCAGGGATGCCAAGTTGGGGATGAGTCCAAAAAGTTATTTTGGGCCCAAGGATGCACACCTATCTATCTGGGGCTGCACAGCATCTTTTGTCCTAGCAGGCAGGGCTGTTTTTCCCTGGAGGCTTATTCCATTCTCCTCCCCTCTCTCAGCCAGAGCCTGGGTGAGTGGTCCGCAGGGAATTAGGGTTTCCCAGGAAAGGGGAAAGAAAAGCCAAGTGGGGAAGGATTGTTAGATGCAAGGGGAAGAGTTCTGTTCTAACATTAATGCGCTGTGCAATGGTTACAACCCCTGACCCTGTTCCTCAGTTTCCCTAGCTGTCCATCCAGAGAATCACACACTCCAAGTACCTCCAGATCTCCCCACATTCCCCGCCCAGCGCCCCGTCACCTGCACAATCTGCTGGGGTTGCACGCTCAGCGTGGGGAAGTTGCCGCGCCCGTGAATGGGAATCGGCTCGCTCAGCAGCGCGTCCAGCCGCTTCACCTGTGGCCAGCTCAGCCCGCTCAGGTGACGTCCGGGGAAGGCCGACGAGGCCTCTGGGTCGGGGCCGCCGCCCGCTGGGGTGGCCCTGGTCACCACCGAGGCCGCAGCCGTCTCCACCTGCGCAGCCGCCGAGCCCAGGCGCTCAGCTCCGCTCTCCGACCGCATCATTCGCCCGACCCCAGAGCCCCGACGGCAGAAACCGGGGGGTGGCTGAGGGGAGGAGGGCAAGAAGAGCGGTTGGGCAAGAGCCAAGGAGGGGGGCGCTGATGCAAGGATCGGATGGCAGCGACGGAGAGGCAAACCCAGGGCACACCACTGAAGACAGCGACTAACCGACCCTAGAGCCTGTATCCCCGGGCCCGGCAGACTCTTATAGGCCGCGGGCGACATGCCCATTGGTCCAGGCAACTGTCACACAGAGGGAGCCGCCCCGCCTCTCAGCACCCCTGCCATTGGTCGGCAGAGCTTTGCACGTGAGTCCTTGCTCTCTAGGAAGATTCCGATTGGATGGAAGGCACACCCCTGCCCCGCCCTCCTCCTCAAGCTGAATTCCCTCCTTTGGCCCTTAAAAAACTTCTGCACGCTGTGATTGGCCTAAGCGGGTCTATACTTAAAGGTGCAGAGCCCTCCAAGGGCAGGTGGGAGGGAAGTGATCTGTGGAATTTGCAGCAGAGTCAGATCACTGAGAAATCTAGATCTTTTGTTTGTTTGTTTTTGTTTATGTGGTTTTGATTTTGCGCTGGAAGAAATTAAGAAATTACCTGCCCTAGTCTTTATCATCTGTTCTTTTCAGAAGCCCAAAGTGATAGCGCAACTGCTCAACTCTGCGCAGCACTCATGCGCTGCAGGTTTCTAGAATCGAGGAAAGGGTAACAAACTGTTTACTGAGGTAGATACTTTCTGATCACTCTCTCGATTGGTCCTTGCAAACCACATCATGACCAGCATTAATGTACCAGTTTAGGAAGGAGAAAATGTTCTCAGAGAGGGGGCGTGATTGTTCCAATGTCACAGAACAAACTAGTCTAGCCTGGTCCAGAACCAGGGCTATAGAATGTGTGGCATATTCTTTCCACTGGGCCTGCGCAGACCCTTTCTGGGGATAGAGGATGGATGATATGTTTACATGTTTTTCTCTCACATTTACAGATCTTAGAGAAGGCAGCTTATTATTGTTAATTTTAAACTCATTTCTTTTTCTGGTTTTAAATATATGTGCTATGGCAAAAGGTCAGAATTGAGTCTGATTTATCACAGCAATATTTTATCTCAAATATAATTCTCCTAACATTCTCCTGTTCTCCCATAAAGCAGGCTGGGAAGGATAATATGCCAATTTACAAAAGAAGAAACCAAGACCTAGAAATGGCCAGCCACATCCCAAGGTCACCAGCTTGACTCTGAGAGACCTGAGGCAAGAAGCCAGGGACCTACTCTCAGAACAGAGCAGCCACTTCCTTTTTCTGGAGGCCAGTCCAGGAGGACTTGTCTGTGTCCTCTTCCCCCATCTTGTCTGGGATCAGGTGCTTCCTCTGTACCTCAGGGAAAAGCCCCACTCTTTGGCCATGTGACCCTGAGCAAGTCTCTTCCACTGTCCTCAGTTCAGTTGTTTTGTTTTACCTTCTCTTAAAAGACAAGAAAGAGACTGAGTCCAGAGTCTCCAAATGCTTGACCTATCAAGTCTTTCCAAAGCTGCTAATGAAAGAGCTTGAAGCTCAACCATGGGGCTGTGTCTCATCCTCACCTCCATGCCCTGGCACAGAAAAGGGATAAAAGGAAACTAGCATTAACTGAATACTAAGTCACTTTACATACATAACCTCTAATTCCTAAGGATACACCTGAAGATGGGAGATCATTATCCCCAATTTACAGATGAAGAAACTGAGGTTTAGAGAGGTCAAGTGATATGCCTAAGGTCATATAACCACTAATTGGCAGTATGGGACTCAAATCCAGGTCTTCTGACTCCAAACTCCTATATTTCAACCACTTCTCTTAGAAGAGTTGGCACAGGTCAGTTATGCTTGGCACAGCCCTGGCACCACCCACAAGATCCATTCATTCATTCCTTTATCAGCCAACATATATACACTGAGCACCTACTGTGTACCAGGTGCTGGGCTAGGCCTTAAGAAACAATAGGCAAAGTTCCTACCCTTCTAGAACTTTCTAATGTTGAAAGACAATAGTCAAGTAAACGAATAAACTTTGACATTTCTGTTAATGCTAAGAAGTAAATATTACAGGGTTATGGGAGAGAAAACAATGTGTGCAAATGTGAGAGAGATACAGCAAGAGAGGGAGGACTAGAAATATCACTTGGACATTGTTAGATGGTATGATGATGGAAAGCTTCCCTAATGAGTTGACATTTCTATTGAGTCTCAGGGATCCATTTCAGCCCCAGAGCAGCAAAGAAGATACTGTTCACATGTTCCTAGAACTCTGAAGGGCCAAGCCAGAAGAGCCTTTGTCAATCACTTTATTCACTCTCTTTTCACCTTATAGATGTGGAAATTGTAAGAGGGATTTATCCCAGGGGCACTTGATAGACTGGAAACCTGGCAGGGGGCAGGGCCTTATGGGGACCACTAGTGCTGTCCCCATTCTTTATATTTGAATCAAGTTTTCTAAGGAAGGAAACTCTGAGATCCTTTTCCTCCCTCCTTTCTTACTCTGGGTTAGGAAGAGCAATTAACAAATTTATGGGTTGTCAAGTTGTGAATCACCCTCCTGTTGACAGTTCCATTCCCAAAGTCCATTGTTTAAATGTTTGCCCAATCCCAGGACCTAAACATCATTGTAATTTGGGAATGTAGGAACCTGAGAGTGAGCAGGACTATAGGAGGGAAAGACCCCCGTAGGGCCTTTCATTTTCACCAAGACCTGCTTTTTTTTTTTTTTTGAGATAGAGTCTTACTCTGTGCCCTGGGTAGAATGCCGTGAAGTCTCTTGGGCTTAAGAGTTCCTCTGGCCTCAGTCTCCTGAGTTACTCAGCTAGTTTTTCTGTTTTTTTTTTTTAAATAAATACAGGGTCTCACTTTTACTCAGCCTGGTCTCCAACTCCTGAGCTCAAGCAATACACCTGCCTTGGGTTCCCAGAGTGCTAGGATTACAATCTACTGTGCCTGGCCCAAGAGCAGCCTTTAATTGTTCTAATGAATAATGGGAACATCAACTGGGGTATATCCTGAAGGGTCCATTTGGTTTTCAGATATTATATATGAGCTTTCTTCTCTCTGTCCTACAAGTTTTCTATCTTAATTATGACTCTGATTTTACTTCATTTATTTTTTATTTTAATCACCTTTTTCATTACAGATCCAACTGGTTTTAAAAGGAAACTTAGGCGGGGCACAGTGGCTCACACCTGTAACCATAGCACTCTGGGAGGCCAAGATGGGTGGATTGCCGGAGCTCAGGAATTTCAGACCAGCTTGAGCCAGAGAGAGGCCTAAAAAAAAAAAAAAAAAAAAGCCAGGGGCAGCACCTGTGGCTCAAAGGAGTAGGGTGCCTGCCCCATATGGTAGAGGTGGTGGGTTCAAACCCAGCCCTGGCCAAAAACTGCAAAAAAAAAAAAAAAAAAAAAGCCAGGTATTGTGGTGGGCACCTGTAGTCCCAGCTACTTGGGAGGCTGAGGCAAGAGAATTGCTTGAGCCCGTAAGTTGGAGGTTGCTGTGAGCTGGGATTCCACAGCACTCTACTGAGGGTGACAAAGTGAGACTATGTCTCAAAAAACCCCAAACAAACAAAGAAACAAACAAAAAACCACTTCAAACTAAAAAACAATGAAATACAAAAATCAGGGGAAAAAAAGGGAATTTAGCGTCTATGGTAGTTGAATCTTACTGATATAGTCACTTTCTCTATCTGGACCCCAGCTTTCTATACTGTAATGGGACTGAAGTCAGACTCTTCCATTTACACCTATTTGTAGTGGTGGGAAGGGAGAGGAGATCCTGGGGAGACTCTTGGTCCCTACACTGGCCCCTCCTCAGTTTGGGGACCCCCGATGAGCATTCTGGGAACTGCTCTGTAGCTGTACTACCAGCCCATGTGACTGAGTGGCTTCTATCTATGCCTAGAGCTGTCCTAGGCATTTCCACACAATCTCTCAATTTTCGGAACATAATCTTATGACAAAGGATGATCTTTTGCTTTGCAGGAGTGGAAACTGAGGCTCGGAGAAGCGCAGTAATTTGTGCAAGTCCCCACAGTTGGAAAGAGGGACTTCATACCCAGGTCTAGCTGAATCCCAGGGCCATGCCCTATCTAAGGCCTTGCCTTTGAGGGTGACTTAGTGAGTTCAGTCATACACAGATGATCCTCTTCCAGAGAGGATCACCCATCCCCTTCTTCTATGGTTCTTGTCCTCCACCCCACCTCAGGTCCTCATGACTAAGGTAATGGACCTTATCATTACCAATAACTGTACCCCTACCCCACATAATTTCAATACCAAGTATCCTGTCCTTCCCCCAGTCTTGTAGACCCAACTCCAATAGTTCTGTCACCCACTAAGACCTTCAATTCATTGATTTTTCTGTTTTATTTTGTAATGGTTCCTTGTGTCCCTCAAGTCCTGACTTTCCTTTTTAACTAGCTTAGATTCCATGGACCATTGCTATAATTACTTCCTTGCTCACTAACCCCCTTGCGCCGCTCTCATTAAATTGTATGCAGCTGTAGAAACCACGCTCTGGTTAATCCCACATGGCTGACTGAGGCTGGAGACAGACCCAGCCCTGCTGACTGGTCTCACCTGAACGTCATGGCCACCACCCTCTAGGGCCCCTTGGTATTTGCTGTCTCCCAGTCCTACCATGTGACTTGGGCTTTTCACCTTCCCATGGTCTGCATGACTCCTGCCTCCATCACAATGGCTCTTTCCCATCCTCTCAGCTGAAGACTCTGCTTCCTACTTCACCAAGCAAACAGAAGCCATCAGGAGGGCCTTTCCTTGGATCTCAAGACCCCCTCGACCCATTCACCTGGGCCTGGGCTCCATTTTCAGCCTCCCTTCCTGTTACTGGGTATGAACCTGTTTGTTCCTCTTTGGGGCTGCCCCTCGATTTACACAGGAGACCCCGTCCTCACCTGTTCAAGGGCCTCACTCCAGCAAATTTCCCTCTCTCACTGACTAGATCATTCCAATGAGCATTAAAACAATTTCTTGGGCTGGGCGTAATGACTCATGCCTGTAGTCCTAGGATTCTGGGAGGTCAAGGTGGGTGGATTGCATGAGCTCAGGAGTTCAAGACCAGCCTGAGCAAGCATGAGACCCCATCTCTACTAAAAATAGAAAAACTAGCTGAGTGTTTCAGCAGGTGCATGTAGTCCCAGCTACTAGGGAGGCTGAGACAAGAGGATCACCTGAGCCCAAGAGTTTGCGGTTGCTGTGAACTATGACACCATAGCCCTTTACCCAGGGGGACAGAGTGAGACTCTGTTTCAAAAAATAAAACAAAAAAACCCCCACCATTTCTTGGATCTCAAGAAAAACAGCAAACCCAACCAGCTTCACGCCTATACTCCCAACACTCTGGAAGGCTGAAGCAGGTGGATCCCTTGAGCTCACAAGTTCAAGACCAGCCTGAGCTAGAGTGACTCCGGTCTCCAAAAAAATAGCTGGGCATTGTGGCAGGTGCCTATAGTTCCAGCTACTTGGGAGGCTGAGGCAAGAGGATTGCTTGAGCCCATGAGTTGGAGGTTGCTGTGAACTATGACACCACAGCACTCTACCAAGGGCGAGAAAGTGAGACTCTGACTCTTAAAAAACCCAACAAACCAAAAAGCCTCTCTTGACCCCAAATCTCCATTCACTCCTCCCCCATTTGTCTATAAAGCACCACGGTTCTCAGTTCTCAACCTGTGGTACACGATCCCTTTGGGGGTCGAATGATCCTTTCATAGGGTTTTTACATTACAATTCATAACAGTAGCAAAATTACATTATAAAGTAGCAATGAAAATAATTTTATGGTTGGGGGTCACCACAACATGAGGAACTGTATTAAAGGGTCGTGGCATTAGGAAGGTTGAGAACCACTGATACAGCAAAACTCTCTGAAAGCAAAACTCCCTACACTAGCTGCCTTCAGAGCTCTCCTGCTCTCTCCTGCACATACTTCAGTGAAGCTTCTGTTCCCACCCCTCTGTCAAAACTGCTTTAGACAAGGTCACCAGCGACCTTCACATTGCTACATATAATCATCAATTCTTCTTTTTAACACCTTGACTGAGATTGCATTCACCTAACATACAATTCACCCATTTAAAATCTTGAATTCAACGGTTTACAGTATGTATACTTACAGAGTTGTGCAACCAGCACCACGTCAATTCGAGAACATTTTCATCACCCCCAAAAGAAACCTGTACCCTTTAACAATCACTCCCCACCTCTCCCTCAGCCCCCGGCAACCACTAATCTACTGTCTCTATGAATTTTCTTATTCTGGGCATTTCATATAAATGAAATCATACAACACGTGGCCTTTTTTTTTTTTTTTTGAGACAGAGTCTCACCATGTCACCTTTGGTGGAGTGTTGGGGCATCACAGCTCACAGCAACTTCAAACTCTTGGGCTTAAGCAATTCTTTTGCCTCAGCCTCCCAAGTAGCTGGGACTACAGGTGACCGCCACAATGCCCAGCTATTTTTTGGTTGCAGTTGTCATTGTTGTTTAGCAGGCCCAGGCCCAGCTCGAACCCTCCACCTTCGGTGTATGAGGCCGGTGCCCTACTTACCCAGCTACTGGCACCAAGCCAGTATTTTCTTTTTTTTTTTTTTTTTTGAGACAGAGCCTCAAGCTATCCCCCTGGGTAGAGTACCATGGCATTACAGCTCATAGCAACCTCCAACTCCTGGGCTCAAGCGAGTCTCCTGCCTCTGCCTCCCAAGTAGCTGGGACCACAGGCGCCCACCACAACGCCTGGCCATTTTTTTTTGGTTGCAGCTATCATTGTTGTTTGTTGTCGGGCCCGGGCTGGGGATTCGAACCCGCCACCCTAGGTGTACGTGGCTGGCGCCTTAGCCGATTGAGCCACAGGCGCCGAGCCGCAGTATTTTCTTTATTGCCAAATAATAGTGTATGGATACATGATTACCACACTTTATGCATTCACCAATTGATGGACGTTTGGGTTGTTTCCACCTTTTGGCTATTATGTAGAATGCTGCTGTGAACATTCGTGTGCAAATTTCTGTGTTGGTTTATGTTTTCATTTCTCTTGGGTATACACTCAGGAGAAGAATTGCTGGTCATTAGGACATTTTGTGTTTAACCATTTGATGAAATGTCAGTTTCCCAATAAAGCTGCACCATTTTACACTCTGACTAGCAGTGTTTGAGGACTCCGGCTTTTCCTCACCACATGTTATTATCTGTTCTTTTTGATTATAGCCCACCTTGGTGGGTGGAAATGGTATCTCATTGTGGTTTCTGACTTGCGTTTTCCTGCGGACTAATGATGTTGACATCTTTTCATGACCTTGGAGAAATGTCTCTTCAGATCTCGTCTGTTTTGCAGTATTTATTTACTTTTTTTTTTTTAGACATAGTCTTAGTCTGTCACCCCAGCTAGAGTGCAGTAAGGTCTTCAGAGCTCACTGCAACCTTAAACTCTTGGGGTTAACCAATCCTTCTGCCTTAGCCTCTTGAGTAGCTGGGACTACAGGTGTATACCATAATGCCTGGCTAATTTTTTTCTATTTAGTAGAAATGGGGTCTCATTCTTGCTAATGATGTTCTTGAACTCCTGAGCTCAAGAGATCCTCTCACCTTGACCTCCCAGAGCACTAGGATTACAAGAATGAGCCACCACACCCAGCCTCCTTTACCTATTTTAAAATTGTGATATTTACTATTATTGAGTCATAAGGGTTCTTTACATATTCTAGATACGAGTCCCTTATCAGATATACAATGTACAAATTTTTCTCCTGTCCTAAACGGCAACTCTTAGTCTTCATATTTCACTTGACCTCTAAATTGCCTGTGACACAGCTGACTCTTCTTTCTCTGAAACTGTCTCCCTGGTGGTCTAGTGGTTAGGATTTGGTGTTCACACAGCCACAGCCTGAGTTTGCTTCTGGTCCGAGAACCAAAAAAAGAAAAAAGAAAAAAAAAAAAGAAAAATAAATTCTTTCTTCACTTGGTTGCTAAGACACCTCACACCCTGGTTTCTCTCGGATTTCATTGACTGCTTTATGTGGTTTACCACTTATCTGCTGAACCTGTCAAGAGTGAAATGCTCCAGGACTCACACTCTGGTCGCCTTCTCTTTGCTTTCTCCTTTGGTGATCTCATCCAGTCTCAAGCTTTAAATACCATCTCTGTGCTGGCAAATCCCAAATTTATATATTCCAGTCCAGAACTCTCTCTCAAACGCCGAGCCCGACTCATTTCTCTAATTTTACTCAACCTCTCTACTTGCCTGTTTATAGTTGTCTCCAACCCTGCACATCCAAAGCTGACTCCTCAAACTCAATTACTCCTCCCCTAGTGATAGCAACTTATAGATCTTGGGCCAAAAACCTGAAGCCGATTTCCACTCTGTTTTCCTCTCACGCTCCACCTTTCAGTTTGTCAGCAAGACCTTTGGGCTCTACCTTCAGAACAGGGATGGAATCTGACCGGGTCTTACTCCAACTCCCAGCTTATGGCCACCTCCATGGTCTGAGCGGTGGCCATCTCTCTAGGATTTCTGAAACCTTCTGGCTGTTGTGAGTGTCTCCCACAGTCTGTTTTCAATCCTGCAAGCCAGAGGGATCCTTATAAAACACAAGTCATATTATGCCATTTTAATGCCTCCCTCTCATTTGGAGTAGAAGCCAAGTCCTTCCAGTCACCTCCAGTCTCCCCTCCCTTACTGGTGACAGTCACACTGGCCTCCCTGATGTTCCTCGAATGTGCTGGACCCCTCCCCCCTCAGGGCTGCTTCTTCCACTCCTCCAGGTCTTTTTCTCAGCACTGTGCTATTCTCAGGGGAGGCCTTCTGTCTGGCAGCCACTCTCCCAGGGAAGCCCCCCCTCCCAGAGCTGCAGCTAGCCTCTTCTCTAGTTTCCATAGCGCCTAACACCCTCTGCCACCTGAGCATTTACACATTTACTGCCTATTTCTTTTCTTTTCTTTTTTTTTTTTTGCTGGGGCTGGGTTTGAACCCACTACCTTCAGCATATGGGACCAATGCCATACCCTTTTGAGCCACAGGCACCACTCGTTTACTGCCTATTTTGACCTTGCAACAGAAGCTCCAGGAGGGGAGCAATTTCGTCTGCTTTTGTTTTCTGTGTAATCCAAGCCGCACTTGGAAATGTGTGGCTGCTCAATAAATATTCCTAAAATGAGTGAAGGAGGGGGTGGTGATTTACTTGACATCTATAATCCTAGCACTCTGGGAGGCCAAGGTGAGTGGATGGCTTGAGCTCAGGAGTTGGAGACCAGACTGAGCCAAAGAGAGACCGTCTCTAAAAATAGCCAGGCGGGCGCCGTAGTCCCAGGTCCTTGGAAGGCTGAGGCAAGAGGATTGCTTGAGCCCAAGAGTTTGAAGTTGCTGTGAGCTATGACAACATGGCACTCTACCAAGGGCAACAAAGTGAGATTCTTGTCTCCAAAAAATAAAAAAAGAGATGAGTGAAGGGATGATTTTTTTTTTTTTTGAGACGGAGCCTCAAGCTATCCCCCTGGGTAGAGTGCCATGGCATCACAGCTCATAGCAACCTCCAACTCCTGGGCTCAAGAGAGTCTCCTGCCTCCACCTCCCAAGTAGCTGGGACCACAGGTGCCCGCAACAATGCCCGGCCATTTTTTGGTTGCAGCCATCATTGTTGTTTGGCCGGCCCAGGCTGGGGATTCGAACCTGCCACCTTAGGTGTACATGGCTGGCACCTTAGCGGATTGAGCCACAGGTGCCGAGCCGAGTGAAGGGATGATTAAGGAAGAGAGGCAGGGTGTTCTTAGATTCCTGGGGGGGGGGGAGCTTGGAAGTGAGCCCTCCCCAACATCACTGAAAGTTAGTTCCTGTTTTCCCAGCCCAGGAAGGCTGGTGTAGTGGGAATCCAAAGCTCTGGTTCTTTCCCATTTTGGCCTCTTCCTGGCTAGGTGACCTGGGTGCAAATCTCTCTCCTTCGCTGAGCCTCAGTGTCTTCTTCTGTTCCTTGGGACATCATCACCTACCTCTGGAGGAGGCTGGTGTAAAACTTTCGGTATGTGAGCAGTATCCAGCATGTCAGCATGTGGTCTGCACTCAAGGCCTGTTTGCCCTCCATGGGACCAGTGCCAATTTGCTAACTTGGTGCAAGCTTCAGACAGGTGTGGGTATTTTAGGGGGCAGGAGTGTGGGTAAGGAAGAGAGAGGGAGACCAGAGAACAGGAGGCCCTGAGAGAAAACCAGGAGGACTGAAGCTAGACTCAGAAGGACAGGAGAGGCACCAAAGGCAGAGCTGCCTGCTGCTGTGTGATACTCCAGGGCAAGTGTTTTGACCTCACTTCCCTCAGGGGTGATGCTGCAGCTCACAAAGGCCATCCTGCCCACCAACTCTGCCTGGAGGGGTGAGCAAGTGCATGTCATGGTTGCGGAAACTGAGGCTCCGGAGGGTGATTTGGTCTTTGTCTCATCTCTCCTGCTAGAGTTGAAGCTCCTCCGGTTTGAGTGCTGCCTAGCTACCACGTGTCTCCTCAGAGCCATGTTGTTGACTGAAAACAGGAGAAGGTGCTGTCAGTGGGCTCCCAGCCCTAGCAGATTTATTCTTCCTTTTATAACAAATATCTTGCAATCTTCTTTTCTGTAATAGACTGCAATTCATTACAGGATATAGATAATATATCTTATTTATATACTTCTAATTTTTTTTTTTGGCCAGGGCTGGGTACGAACCCACCACCTCTGGCATATGGGACCTGTGCCCTACCCTTTTGAGCCACAGGCGCCACCTCCTAATTTTTTTCTATTTTTTTAGAGACAGAGTCTCACTTTGTTGCCCTAGGGAGAGTGGTAGAGAGCTATGACGTCACAGCTCACAGCAACCTCCAGCTCTTGGGCTTAGGCGATTCTCTTGCCTCAGCCTCCCGAGTAGCTGGGACCACAGGTGCCCGCCACAACGCCCAGCTATTTTTTTGTTGCAGTTTGGCCAGGGCCGGGTTTGAACCTGCCACCCTCATATATAGGGCCGGTGCGCTACTCACCGAGCTACAGGCTCCGCCCATATACTCCTAGTTTTGAAGGAAAAAAAAACTAACATCCAGCTGAAATGTAGAGAAATGAAAAGAAAATAATCTATAAAGTCTCTCTTTTTTAAAACAGGTCTGGTTTGGTGGCTCACACCTGTAGTCCCAGCACTCTGGGAGGCTGAGGCTAGAGGATGGCTTCAGCTCAGGAGTTTAAGGTAGACCTAAGCAAGAACTAGACTCCATCTCTACAAAAAAAAAAAAAAAAAAAAGTAAATAAGAAAGAAAGAAATAACAGAAATGAAAGAAACAAGAAAAATTAGCTGGGCTTTGTGCCGCGCCTGTAGTCCTAGCTACTTGGGAGGCTGAGGCAGGCGAAGTGCTTGAGCCTAGGAGTTTGAGGTTACAGGGAGTTGTGATGTTGCCACTGCACTCTAGCTGAGGCAATAAAGTGAGACCTTGTCTCAAAAGAAAAGCAAAAACAAACAAAAAATCTGGGAGATTCTCCCAGAACAGGGCTGCAAATTTGAATGTGCGTGAGAGTCAGCTGGGGATCTTGTGGAAATGCAGATTCTGAGTCAGCAAGCTTGGGGGAGGAACTCGAGAGTCTGCATTTCTCTCTCTCTCTTTTTTTTTTTTTTTGAGACGGAGCCTCAAGCTATCCCCCTGGGTAGAGTGCCATGGCATCACAGCTCATAGCAACCTCCAACTCCTGGACTCAAGCGAGTCTCCTGCCTCCGCCTCCCAAGTAGCTGGGACC
>CAUYQV010122596.1:0-16132 GCA_963574575.1 Galagoides demidoff | reverse complement strand
CTCATAGCAACCTCCAACTCCTGGGCTCAAGTGAGTCTCCTGCCTCCGCCTCCCAAGTAGCTGGGACCACAGGCGCCCACCACAACGCCCGGCCATTTTTTGGTTGCAGCCATCATTGTTGTTTGGCGGGCCCGGGCTGGGGATATGAACCCGCCACCTTAGGTGTACGTGGCTGGTGCCTTAGCCGATTGAGCCACAGGCGCCAAGCCAGGTGAGAACTTTTAAAGTTGAACTTTCAATCACGCAAAATGAGTAGTCATTTGTTTATCCATTTGTTTCGGCAAACCACCCTAAAATGTACAGGTTTAAAATAACCATTTTATTTTGATCCTGGTTTAATGCTTCAGGAATTTATACGGGGCTTAGTGGGTCAGCTCCTTTCTGCTCCACTTATTCTTGGCTGAGCCAGAAAGCGTGTGGGAATTGGCGTTGGACAACAGAGAGTTCATTTCCGAGATGGTTTCTTCACTCATGTATGTGGTGTCTTGGAGCTCACTGGGCTCTTTCTCTGCATGGTGTCTCATTCTTTGCGGTCTTCCCACACGGGTGAGAGTATCAGACATGTTTGGCTCAGGGAGACTTGTACTTCTTACATGGCAGCTAGCTTCCAAGAAAGAAAGTCGAAGCTACCAGGCCTCTAAAAGGCTTGAGGGTAGAATGGACACAGCACTATTTCTGCTGCATTCTGTCGTTAAAGTAGTTAGTTCTATCCCAGCCCAGGTCCAAAAGAGTGGACAAATAGACCATCCTTCTAGGTGGAAACTGTGGATGGAATGAGTGTCCATTTTTAATTTGACACATTATCTTTCAGTTATTGTTTGGACATGTCAGGCCTGAATCGCATTTCTGAACTACTCATGAGTCTTTAATGAAGCCCTGCTGAGCTTGGATCTATTGGCTGTGTAATTATCTTATTATAGTGTAAGATCCTCACTGAGTTCACACAAATATTGAGCATTTTGAAAATAATAACTAATGAAAGTTATATCACCTTTGATTTGGTGGTTGGAAAGCCAATATTTTTATCTTGCAAAAACTAATCTTTTCCTCTCTTAGTAGACCAAAATATTCACTGGAAGATGGCTGGAAAATAGCTATTTAAGAAGTGCTGATTTAGGAATCGGTGTGAGAAATCTTGCAAAAAGCAAAACTGAGTGGGAGTAAGCTTCTTCTTGGGTCACGTATTTTAAACACACACACACACACATATAAAATTCAAGAGTATCATGGGATGCTATGATAAGTCTGTTTCATCTATGACTCATTCCAATATATACCTTAGGTCTGTAGGTAAACCTTAAGGGTATTTGATGTCACCTAGGATCAAGATAAAAGAGACTGCTTAATTTGGCTTTTTTACATCTCTGGATAAAAGCAAAGGCTGTTTGAAGTTAAGGCAAGCTCTGTTTACAGCACAACTTGAGCTACTAAAGGAGACTCACCATGCCTGCCTGTTGCTCAGATATTTAACATTTAGAATATTTTTAATATTACAAATTTTTTCTATTCCAAATTATTTCGTGACCACTGCAATCTCACTGTAGGCTCATTCCCTTCATTGTGTCAGTGTGATTACAATAGCATGCCTCAGTGGACTGAGGGCAGAATAGTGTTTGAACTTTCACCATCCAATTTATTGTATATATGTGTGTGTGTGTGCGCCCAGGGTTACACAATTAACTTTGTGAACCCATGCTAGAAAAAGTACTACATATGTCATTGCTGAGTATCACTACTGTCACCTTCAAAGTATTCCCCTTGGGAAGCTGTCCACTGACACCAGGATAAGGCTAAGTTTACTTACTAGTCCACCCTTCAAAGCAATCTTAGAACTCTTTTTCTGGAATGACCATCAAATCTATTGTCACATGGCACACACACACACAAAACATGCAACAACGCTAATGAATGCTGCTCAGCAAGCCCCTGCCACATGTTGATATGAACACAGCTGTGAGACAGTGATATGGGAAGGTTGTGAAATCTTACAGAATTGTTTGTACAGAGTTGCCAATGTAAGCACAAGGTGGCAAGTTTGCCAGCGTAATGGTCAGATGTAACGACAGCTCTGATGGGCATTCCAGAAATAGAGTTCCAAAATTGCTTTGAAGGGTGGACTATACACTCGTGTCAGTGTTTCACTTCCCAAAGGGGAGTACTTTGAAGGTGACCACAGCAATACTAAGCAATGATATATGTAGTATTTTTTTTTAGGATGAGTTCACAAACTTAATTGTCAGACCTTGTATGTGTGTGTGTGTAGGGAGAGAGAGATTGCTTTTTTGCTTTTGTCTATTTTTCAGTATTCTACATTTTTAGTAAATAAGTATCTATTTCTCCTGTAGAGGAAACAGTAGGATTTTTCACATCCAATCAAGTTTAGGTTGAACCAAAGTTTATTTCCTTTGCTGATTTCTTAAAAGCTTTTGTGACATATCTTGAAGTTGCTCAAGAAACCTGGAAGCTTTCTCAAATCCGGGACTAAGAATCAGCAGGATAAGTTTACTTATCAGATAAGGCAAAGGCTATATGTTAGAACGTTTTATAGACCATTTGGCTTTACTTGAATACAGCAGATGGGCACAGCCCATTCCTCTGACGTCAGTCGGCTAATACGCACACCTGTATGTCTTTAGCACAAATGAGACCGAGCAATTTTGGCAGGACAATACCAGTGCATGTGTTGGTGAATCAGCAGCATGACATTCCAGAACAAAGAACTGCTTCTTTTGTAGGGGCTGTAGTTAGCTGCACTGAATATTTGTGGCACAATATTAAGAAGGTACTTAGCAACAAAACAACCTCACATTGGGCAATTTTGGTAAAATATGCAACACAAATAATCCCTTAACAAAAGACAAGAAATACTTCGTGTTTATCAGCAGCAACATATGAAATTATCCATAATTTCCTGTTGGGATTCTTGCTTGTAATCAGGTTAAATGCTCTTTGTGGAGCCTGTGTGTTTTATGTGTGTTGATAGGAAGCAAGGATCCTTGGCAAGACGGAGGGTCTTCCGTGAAAATATCCCAGCTATTAAGGAAAAGGGGAGAAAAAGCTAAGAGATAACATAGGTCCTAGTGAGGTGGAAGATATGTTCTAATAGGTACCCAGTCTGAAAACTGAATCTCCTTTCATTCACCAATTGACATAACATTTTAAAGTTGAGGTATCTGAAGAAGATTCAGGCCCTAAGATGTAAGAATATCACATAGAATGATGCAGAAAAATTTTTAACAGCAAAATCTGTGCTTTAGGATGAAATAATGACTAGATCAAATATTGCTATATTTTTATAAACTTTAAATTTTGCTAGAATATTTTGCTCATTTGGTACAACAATTAAAGCTTAAATGAAACTAGACAAATTCTAAGGCACTAAAAATTAATTTTGTGACTATCAACCTACTTTCCCCCATAGCTATTCTACAATAGCTATTTCTGGCCAATCCTAGTTCACTGCATGAGGCAGAAGCTTTGGTTTTTAGCAGTGATCTGAGAAGAAACTGATGAACAACAACAGTTAAGTAGGAAATGAAAGATAAACAATGGTAACAGAGGAACACAGCAACAATGTAGGGTGTCTGAGGACAAGCGTTTTTATAATGCACGGTTAAGGGACTCACACGAGATCCAGCTTTGCAAGTAATTATGTTTCGTTAAGTCTATTTCCTTGATAAAATGATGCCTCTGTGAGCAAGGATCCTAAAAGGGAGAGGGAAGAATCTCACTGATGTGGAAGGCAGAAATCCACGGGAGAAAAACAGGATGTAGCTAAGGTAGCAAGCCTCAACCCACCAAGCTGGGTCTCTCCAATTTCCAGATGAGATATATGCAATCCTGCAGTTTTACAACTCCCACCGCAAAGTCTTGATGGAATGTTCTCCAGATGGGGATAGTTCCCATTCCTGAGAAATATTATTTGGTGCGGCAGACTGGCCATTTTCAGTCAGCACAATGAATGGATCACCCACTAGGAAAACGGAGTTACTTTAGGGGGATACTCAGCTTTCTTTATTGAATGCTTGTGTACAGAAGCGTCTCTGTTATTGAATTTTGAAGACACAGACTATGATACATGTCAATTCTGATGTGCTAAAACCAAAGCGAGCTCACTGTGCCTTCCCCCAACACATGCTAATTGCTACCCTTGGTGCGGCTTTGGTTCAGATTGCTGAAAAAAATGTTTGACCGACTGCTTTTTGAAACCCAATCTCCTTGCCAGTAAAGGAGCAGCTAATCTAGTCTTTGATTTGTTTCTCAATTTTACATGCTGTTTTTAAACATGTCAGTGTGGTTCTAGAATCAACAAGGATGATGATGGACCCACCTTTAATTTCCCCAATTCAGTTTATTACCCACTTACTACCTGCCTGTTCTTTGTGTTTTGCAAATAGTTATTCATTTAATCCTTAGAAGGACCTTGAGGTACATTCTATCATTATCCCCATTTTACAGATGGAAAAAGTAAAGTACAGAGAGGTTAAGTAACTTGCCCAAAGTCACACAACTAGTAAGCAATGGAGTCAGGATTTGAACCCAGGAAGTCTGGTTCCAGAACCCGAGCCTAACCTCTGTGTCTACCACCCTTTTCCTGTATCCTCACTCCCTACTCTCTCTTTCACCATCATACCTGATTGAGATGTTCTGCTCATTGTAATGCTAGGATAACTTCATCAGCATATTGGTGTGAGAGTTCAGCGAGGCAGGTGAACAGACTCATGGTCCTACAAAAGCCACGATTATCCTGTAGTCATTGGACCAGGTTTTCGTCCATAGATTTTTCTTCAATGTGGAGGCAGAGGCCCGGATTCAAATCCTGGTGCCACTACTTACTAAGTCTGGGACCTTGTGGCCCTCGCTCACCTCTTCATTTCACAAAATCTTTGTCTACATGATGGAAATGAATCATAGTGCCTGCCTTAGAGGATTGTTATGCAGATTAAAGGTGACAATACACATGCACTGCTCAGCACGTCTGGCACATGATAATTCTCAGTAAATAGTAAACTGGGGTTATGATTATCATGATTACCATACATGTTGAAGCATGGTTTGTCATGTAAGACTTAAGCATCAGAGAACAGGTTGGGTTTACTTTTCAGCTAAGGCCGCTTTCCGGCCAGATTTTCTAGGAGAAGTTGCGATCTGATGTAGGTTGATTAATAAGGGAAGTGGGAGTCACATAGTCTTAGGAAAAGAATTGCTTTGCTGCTGTATCCTAATTGGGAAGTGTCTCACACGCCAATGTTGATTTAGGGAATAAGAACTATTGGATATTTGCATGCCAAAATGAGTCTCTAAAAGGGCCTGACACATAGTAGGTGCTCAACAGATGTTCCCTTCTTCTTACCTTATATAACCCACACCCACTGTGGGTGTGGGTTATATAAGGTATATATATAGTGATACCTTATATATATATCACTTATATATATATACACAGTGATATATAAATATCACTGAAGAGTGATAATTGTTTGTCACTCTTCAGACCTTGGTTCTAGTCAAGCTACAAGCACTGCATTCCCATCCTTATGCCTTCACTGGCCTTATTATTCCTGCATGGAGTGAATACCTCCAGTTGTTCTTTCCATGCTTCCAATTTCTACACACACTCCCCGGTCAGGTCAAGTAGGGCATCCTTTATGAAGCTTTTCTGAGCCACACGAGCCTCCTGACAGCTGAAGAGGAACTGAGAGCTGGCACTATGTGTTTGAGAACGGTGCGCCACCCTCCAGAGTCCTCAAGGTCAATGGTCCTTCCAGAAAGAACAATGACAAGACATCAACAGTGAACCTAGAGAGATTTAAAGCAAGGTGACTCAAAAGTAGATTACATCCTCCTCCTGAAGACACCTGGCTGTGGTTTCTCACCATGTCCTTCAGGTATTGGAATCAGTGCCAGAGAAGATAGTTAGGGAGCTTGGAAGGAAGCTGGGATTAGGGTAACAGTACTAAATGTGATGGCAGAGTCATTGGATTGGCAAGCGTTTCTCTGACACCATCTAGATAGAATACGTTGACTGCCAGGGGGTCAGGCTGGAGGTCTAGAGTCATAAATCAAAGTCCGTTCTAGAAAGAATACTATTGCTCACGGGACTTTTGAAGACTGTGAAACTATGAAGTTCCCTGCCTGTTGCTAGTCAAGATTATGCTTTAGATATACAATTTAAGAAAAATTACCTAATAGTTGGAAATAAGGCGAAAGGATTACCATGTTATGTCCATGACATATGGGAGCTTTTCATAACAGGCTGACCCAGGATTATTTAATGCCAGAGGGAAACATACCTTCACTTGATTTACTATTATTCTGTTTTTTGTTTTTTTTGTTATTAAATCATAGCTGTGTACATTAATGCAGCCATGGGGTACAGTGTGCTGGTAGAATTTGAAATATTTTCATCGAACTGGTTAACATAGCCTTCATGGCATTTTCTTAGTTATAGTGTTAAGACATTTCTATTCTACATTTAGTTAAGTTTCACATGTACCCTTGTAAGATGCACCGTAGGTGTGGTCCCACCAATTTACTATTTATTATTGATTAGGACCCAGATGCTGAGAGGTTATATAATTTGAACTTCTTTTTTTTTGTCTCGCTGAGATGGAAATAATTTTCTCCAGTAAAATATACAGTCCCATAAGTGACATTTTTGTTGCTCTGTAAGGACAGTAGCTACTTTTGTATCTAATTTAGTAATTTTATTACTGCCTTTCTTCTTTCGGTGCCTGTATACGCTAAGTCTCTCAAACTCTCCTTTGAACTGGCTTTTTTACTATCCTGCTATTCTCTGACTAACAACGAGATAAATAAATAGGTGATAGGCGCTCACGGTCCGTGAAGTTGGACAATTAAGTTTGCAAAGTCATTTTAGAAAAAGAGCTACATCCCTCACTGCTGAATATGTCTTGGTCTCCTTCCAAGTACTCCCCTTGGGAAGCTCTGCACCTATGCCAGTGTCTCGTCCACCCTTCAAAGCACTTTTTCTAGGATGAGTTTGCGAACTTAATTGTCTGACCTGTGTTTGCTTGAGAGTCACGTTTGTGATGTTTAAAATACCATGCTTCGATAAACCCTGGTCTAAAAGTGCGAATCTTTACGGGGAAGAACTAATGACTTTGAGAAATGATTTTAAAAATAAAGCTGCGTGTGAAAGTTTTTCTTCTTCTTCCAGCAAATTTGGAACAGTCAGATAGGAGGTAAACAGCCAGAACACTTAGCTGCTAATGATAGATGGGGAGTCCAGACAGCGCTGTTGTGAATGTTGCCAGTGTGATAATCAGAAAGACGTATTAGGAATGAGATGATGCATAGCAGAGAGCTGAACTGAATAATTTACCAGGCGAGTGTTTGGCTTTTTTTTTTTTAATTTGCATTCACTTAACTTGAAAGTCTATGTCAGTTTTGAATTTAAGATAAACTAGTACTTGACAGTTCTTCTCGCCTAACAGAAACCCACAAAAATGGCTTGGGATCGAAATGCTATAGCTCTTTTATTCTGCTTTCAGGAGACCATGTAATTTTCAACAATCTTCTTGTTTCCTTTCATTGTTTGCCACGTACCCACGCATATGTGTAAAGGTTAAAAACTTCCTTTGAGATGCGACTTTCTTCGGCTCTGAGAGATCTGACAGATTTCAGGTGTTTTTCCTTATAAACTTCTGAAAGAGACATTGGTTTTCCCTTAATGGAGATGTACTGATGCTTGGGTAATGAGGTGGAGACGAACTCAGGCTCACCAGGAAAATGTCTGGTTCAAATCCTGGTCCTCCTGCTTTCAAGACATATTCCAGTTATGTAACCTCTCCCAGCTTCAGTTTCGTCCCCTGATTAAGCTGAGAACAACACATGGTAATAGGACACATCTAGACGCTTGGCACAGTGACTGGCAAATGGTGAGCATTCAATAAGCGATTGCTATTATTACTTTTTGGGTGGGGAACACGGGAACACGCAAATCTTTCCCATTTTGTACACGGCTTAACTATTTCCCCCTTTTCTCCCCCTTACCTATTTGAGTCACAGTGAGAAAATGATAAAGATTCTAGTATACATTTGTGTTCATCCAGTAAACTTATTATCTTATGTTATTCGAAAACAAAATTTAAAAAAATCACAAAAGCTAAATATTTCATATTTCTGAAGGAAAGAATTTATTAAGTTGCATTCTATCCTGTAAGTGTCTATAATTTTTTCTTTGTGGCCAATTATGCCCCACTCTCATCCCATAGAATTGTTGGGCTTTCCTAAACCTTCAGGCCCAGTCATGAAGAAAAGGTCACTGTCCCCCCTTCATCCCTACAGTGGCACTCTGAGTGTAACCTAATGCTGTAATATTGGATGAGAGGGAAGGAACATCACATCCGTCATGATTTAAGCAGTGTTCCCAGCCCTGGTTTTATCAAGTATGACAGCCTAATTATAAGCCTTCCTATGTGAGCCACGTAGGCAGCTAAGATCTTCTTATCTTGATGTGGGTCTCGTGTTGTAATGCAGTTCTTTCCTGCTGTATTCATAAAATGAGTTTCTGGGAGGCCAATCTTTGAAGGGACTCTGGGTAATTTTTCCCCCAAATTTCATAACGATGTCTGAGATAATCTACTCAAATGACAACTCCAAGGTCCATGGATGGCATGCGGAGTGTCTACAGGCCCTGGAAGAAATGTTGATGCTTAGCGCCAACACTAATTGTGCTGAGGGGTACACAGAAGGGCAGGGACATTCAGGGCTGACAAGAATTCACATGAGAAGTCCTAGGTGGTGGAGGCAAGAAGTTTCGTTAACTGCAAGCCCAACGTGAGCCAGCAGTGTGATTTAGCTGGGGCGCCAGAAGATAGAACAGACCGTCCTGTAATTGTGTGTTTTCCCTACAGTAAGGTTCAAGTAGGAGCTTAGTGGTTATCCACTTGGGCTGTTATATGAAACTTGCTGCCATCAAAATGGGAGCGATTATAGTGCAGTGATCTTTGAGGTCCCTTACAACTATACATTTCAATGCTGCTAATGTTTTTCTTTTATTTATTTATTTATTGAGATAGAGTCTCACTATGCCACCCTGGGTAGAGTGCCATGGCGTCACAGCTCATAGGAACCTCAAATTCTTGGGCTTAAGCGATTCTTTTGCCTCAGCCTCCCAAGTAGCTGGGACTACAGGTGCCTGCCTCGAGATCTGGCTATTTTTTTGTTGCAGTTGTTGTTGTTTAGCTGGCCTGGGCTGGGTTCACGAACTCACCAACCTAGGTGTATATGGCCAGCGCCCTACCCACTAAGGTATGGGCACCATTCCTCTTTCCTTTATTTTTTAAAAGTACATGTAAAGTACAATTTATCTTTAATAAGATGTACCAGTGTTAACTATAATGTTTGATGAATTTTGACAAAGGGGTACACCCATGGAACCCTTTCCCCAATCAAGGTATAGAACATTTTTATTGCTCCATGAAGTTCCTTGTGACTTTCTATCAGTGTTCCCTCTCCATAGGTAATTACTGTTTTGATTGCTCTTAACTTGGATTCTAGAACTTCATATAATTGGAACTAGATAATATAGACAGGTGCCACTTAAGAACGGGGATACTTTCTGAGAAATGCATTGGCAGGTGATTTTGTCTTTGCGTTAACATCAAAGAGTGTACTTACACAAATCTAGAGAGTGTAGCCTACTGCATACCTAGACTATAGGGTATAGCCTATTACTACTAGGCTACACACCTGCTTGTGTTACTGTGCTGAATGCCATAGGCAATTCTAACACAATGATCAGTATTTGCTTATTGAAACATTAAAAAGGTGCAATAAAAATACAACATTAGGATCTTATGAGACCACCATTGCGTATGTGGTATGTCATTGACCAAAACATTACGTGGTGCGTAATTGTGTGCACTCATTTATATCTGACTTCTTTCACTTAACAGAATAGTTTTGATATTTATCTATATCAGTGGTTTTCAACCTTCCTAAGGCCGCGAGCCTTTAATACGGTTCGTGTGGTCACAACCCACAGGTTGAGAACCACTGATCTATACTGTCCTATGTATCATGGTGCATCCTGTTTTACTGCTGAATTGTATTCCATTATATGCTTCAACCGAAATGTTATTTATCCATTCCCTGCTTGATGGGCATTTGAGTTGTTGGCTATTATGAATAAAACAGAATAAATATTCTTGTACAAATCATTAGGTAGACACAGATTTTGTACCTAGAAGTAGAATTGCTGGGCATGGGGAGATAGATTTTAACTTTATAAGGAACTCCAAAGTTCCTTTCTAACATTTTACAAAGTAATTGTACCATTTTATACTCCCACCAGCTATGTATGGAGTTCCAGGTGCCCCACATCCTGGCCACACTATTTTTTTTTCATCAAATGCATCCCCTGGGTGTGTTCCTAAGGAAACCGAACGGATGACAGCTGTTACCAGCTAAAGTTCGCTTGCAAAGTTACACTAAGCTAATAGGATTACTAGAAAACAGCATGCATTGATCACATTGGAGGTGACTTTTGAGAAAGACTTAGCTATAAATCATTTTAAAATAAATTAGAGCCACAATATGATTTACGAATAACCATGTGGGGAAAAAACAGGTGTATGGTATTTGATCAATTCCTCGTAGCTCCTTTGAATGGCCAGAAAGCTCTAGTTTCTAGTGTTTTTACATGAAGTACTTTGGCAGTTTGTTCTGCCGATGGGCAGACAGTCAGGAGGGAAGTAGCAATTTATTCATCCATCAAATTTTGAAGTACTTTTGGACAAAGAATCCCTGGCAAACTGTGTTAAGGGCTTGTTCAGGCTCCAAAACTGATACCCCAATATATGCCACTTTGACACGCTGAACAAAAAGTGGCCTCAAGGTCTCTCTGACTACCCTCACCTCCCAATCTTCTGTCTCTCCCAAAGCACAAGAGGAGGCTGTTCTCTGAGGTTCCTTTATCTACCTGGAAAGCAGACTTGAGGAATGTGATTGTCTCAATTCCCTCCCTGAAATTTTATTAACCAGAGAAGATTCAACTTATATCACAGAGAAAGAGACTGAAAATTAAGTACCACACCTAGAGCCCAGATGAACTTTGTATCAAACTGTTGTCTGTTCTTAGGTCCTATTCTGATTTCCGAAGAGAATTACCTACTAACCCTTGTCTGAGCATTGGGCCCATTCATTTCTTATGTAAGATTATCCTACTACCCCACACAATGGCCACATTTCTCCCACTTCCTCTTCCCCTATAAAGAAGGATATACAAGTACCTGGACCTCATTAAGTTATTGGGTAATAATTCTCCCGCAATTCCCTTGTGCTAATACACATTAATAAATTCACAAGCCTTTTTTTCCTATTAATCTGCTTGTTGCCAGTTCACTTTCAGTCACCTTTAAAGTTCAGTTAATGATGACAATTGCTGTGATAATGCTATCTTACAGTTTAGAAACTCTGCTATGGACATCAGCTCATCATAGTTCGGGGTGAGGAGTATCAACTTCTTCCTGTGGTTCCCATCATCTGTGGACTTTCATCAGGTGTATTTCTCTGCCTCAGACAAGCAGTCAAATGTGGAAATGTTGCATGCTTTGTGCAAGGACTGAAAATTTGGTCATGGAGGCAAGGACAAGGGAGGGGACATAAGAAGGAGCCTTTCCAGATAGAATTGGCTTTAGTCCCAGGACTGTTGTGGGGTTCATGCAGCATCGATTTCTGTCCCCACTGAGGACAAGTGGAAGTTCCCTGTGATTCATCCATCCTTCCACCCATTCAACAAACATACATCAGACACTTACCCTTGTGTAAGATCTTGAGATAGAAAGGTAAATAATGCTCGCAAGGACTCTCTGGAAGAGGGAAACAGGTCAAAAAGGAAATGCATGTAAGTGGGAGGGGTCTGTTTTTGCTTCATAATCCTCCCATCTTGAAATAAATGTTTTGCCATTTTCTCAAAGGAAAGGAAGAAGAGCTTCCCTTTCCTTACCCACGCCAGTGATTCATGAAGTGCCTCAGCATTCTCTAAAGGATTGGCTGTCCAAAAATAGAATGTAAACTGAACTTCTGTACTTTTTCCATTTGCCTTGAAGGGTCAGCTAGTCTAATGTGGAATACGTGTGAGGAAAGGTGAGCTTTGGGCTTTACAAGAATGAAGGAAAGATTCAAATGCTATCCGATATGGATGAAAGGAGCTACCTATGTGATATCTTCAAAGAGGCCATATGACTGGGGTCAACAATTATAAGAGGCAGGCATAAAATGTCTGCTAGCCACACACATGTCTTTAGGGCAGAGTTTGAATTTTAAACACCCTCTTCATTGGGGAGAGAAAAAAATGGGGGATGTAGAAAATTGTAGGGGACAGCAAATGTTGTAGGGGAAGTACATGAACCAAAAGGAGAGGCAGTTGGCCTGGAACAAAGTTCCCCTTAACTTTGGGGGAAGTGGAGGTAACTGGCAAGTAATAAAAGGGTTAGCAAAAGAATTTTATCTCCTAGTAAACCGACAAACTATGTAATACATGGGTGGGGGGCTTGTATTTTATCTTTTATTCCAATAATGAAGATAGGAGAGAGAAGCAGAGGTCCCTAAAATTTAGGAAGAATAGAAGACGTGGCTCCAATATTTATTAGAATTAATATGCTTACCTGTGTCAGAGATCAAGTTATCTAAGGCCATCTTGGTGTGATGAAGTTGAGTCAGACATGTCAGTCAGATAGAAGCAGTTCTTATGGATCCTTGGACATGGAGGATGTTAATTTAGGGGGGCCCTGGTCCCAGAGGGTGAGTATAGTCTCCTATTCTAAGGAGGATACACTCTTCTTTCTCTTTTGCAGAGAGGACATAGTTCCGGGGTCCCAGTGGAATATGCTTCCTGGGACATTTTACTCCAGGGAGTAGTGGAGACAGGACTCCATTTCTGTAGAAGGGCATGATCTTCTTGCCTGGGCCTTTTGAGTAACTGTCTCTGGAGGAGCTTTTAAGGGGTAGCCACCATTAAAAAACCTTTTCTGCTCTCAGGGATGCTGTCAGTCCCATTTTCTCTTTTTCTCTATCCCTTTTCCATTTCAGTTATTAAAAGACCATGAAGGCCAGGTCTAAAAGCTCCACTTATGAATTCTGAGGCCTCTTTTAACTTTTGGAGTTGATGCTGAATATTGAGGCTGACTGAGGGACAAAGTACATTGCTAAGATAGTTTGTTCTCCCCCGGTATTAAGGTCTAAGTTAGTAAAGAGTCAAAAAGGCTTTAGCCAGGAAAGAAAGGGCTGGATTTTTATTCTGACACTGAGAGATTAATTATGTTTTTTTATCCCAGAAATTTCCCGGAGGGAGAATTGGTAAGAGAATGCAGCCAGGTTAGACTTTTCCCACTCCCCTGGGGAAAGGGTAGAGTTAATGATTCTGTGAAGATCATGCCAGGTAAGGCCATATAGAATTGGACCAGATACTGGGTCTGGGGAGAAGGGAGCTATTCTCTTCTCAATCTGTGACAGATCACCTAAGGAAAAGGGGCTGTGAACCTAAACTATTCCCTCAGCTCCCTACGTCATGCAATGGATGGGGGAAGTTGGTGAGGGCCAGAGCAGGAGGGGACTGACTGACAGGGGAGGGGAGGGGGGCCTTGTAGCTCCATACTCAGATTGGGAGGTGGAGGGATGGTAGGGGCCCAGTGGTCAGTGGGATCAAAGGAATCTATGGAGGAGGGCGCAGAGGGAAGAGGGTCAGGGGAAGGTAGTTGGGAGGGGGGCACTGTTCGAGTAACGAAGATATGGCAAGTGGAGCAGGATTCACATGAGGAGGGGCAAAAGCAGAGAGAGAGGAAGGCCGAAACACAGCAGATTTCTCTACATTTGCCATTTCTTTGGAGAAAATGATCTGGAGAGAGGATACCTGGGAAAAGTGAGGTCTAAGAGAACAGAGGTCTTCCCAAGGCAGCCCCAAGGATACACCTGCAAGGTCCTTCCTGTGGTGACTCAGCTCTTAGGAATTTGTAGAAACTTAACTTCCTAGGACCTGGAAACTGACACTTGCTTCCGGTTCTATAAAAGCCTAAGCCCACTTCTGCAGCTTGGTTCAAACTGACCAATGAGAAACTACCTCCAGGCAGAACTTTTTGACTGGGGATAAAAAGGAGAAGACTGAGCCAGTGGGGAGCACAGTCATTGCTGACTCTGGTCTGCCGTTTAAACAGGGTGTTTGGGTATTCTTTCTCTCCATTGGGCCTCATCTTCCTGCAACAATCTAAGTCCTTAAGATAGTGAAATCAAAAGTCCCATTTTTAGGTCAGATGGACCCATTGTCCAATTTGATTAAGGCCAGTCTGTATTTCAGTGAAATATGAGGCACTATCCCCACCTGAATGGAAAAGAGGGCATACCCTGTGTCCCAAAACCCAGGGTATGGAAGAGGGAAACTCTGAGAAGTTGGGCGTCTCCTGATCTTCTCAGAGACCGAAGGCCCTCAGGGCCAGGAGCTTGGACCAGGGCCCAGAGCTGGGACTGAAGTGAAAACCAAGTTCCTGGTTAGGGGCATAAGGAGAGATGATAAGAAACTAAGGACACAGAGACACAGAGTAGGCCAAGGGGAGTTTTGCTTGAAAGTGTTCCAGGGACCATAGTTACCCTAAAGAGTGGTCAGGGTGAAGGCCTGTAGAATCTCTGACAGGCAGATTGATGGGGTTGGAACTGGGACCAGGTCCCAAGGTGTTCCAGAAGGGAGTTGGGGTAGCTAGTGAGGCCCCAATTGTGTTCCAGGATCTGAGAGTTAGCCAGGCAAGCTGCCAGCAGCTTGGTGGTCCCTTGCTTCCCAGGTTGGAAGGGACCATCAAGATGGAGCAAAGCCATCAACCACCAGTCCCAATGAAAGGGAGTGAGTGAATCTCAGTGTACCCACAGATGAGACTGGAGAATGGAGAGGTTCAGACCAGGTTTAATGAAAGTGAAAGAAACCCACCCAGGGAGAGCTGAAGATGGAGTCTGCACCCGGCACAGTTTGAGACAGCTTTTATAGTGAGCCATAGGGAATGGAAATTTCCACTATCAGGCTAGGGATTTTAGCAGGCTGGGCAGAATTTTCTGGGGCAAGGCTAGCTAGGCCCTTTGCGATCTTTGTTCTAGGAGGGAGGTTGGAGGAGGAGGGGGGAGGGCCTGTGTGGGGCTGCATTAGGCCCACCAACATTCATGACAGCTTATAAATCATATGGATTGCTATTTTAACCTGTTGTTCATGTGAAAAACAGAAAAGAAAGGATGTCAAAATTATTTTCTGCATCCAAATATTAAGCAATAATAATAATGCAAAGGAAGTAACATTCACACTGTCAAATAAGAATATGTCTCTTATAGATGCTTTGACTCTGAAACCTAATAAACACATGTATATGTTTAAAAAAATTATTTTCTGTAAAACTTGGAATCTACCTTTAGTAAAAGGTGAAAGATTTATGCAATCTGAAGAGAAACCAGAGTATGGAATCTACCTTTAAAGTGATATTCCTGAGTATGTTTTTTCTAAACAGGGAGGGACAATGCTGGACCAAAGTGTGAGATTGTTACTTTTTTCACACATCCACTTCCAACACTTCTTTCTCCCTGATTCTCTCTGACTTGGTCTTACCATATTAAATTTTGCTGTCAGGGAAAAACACTTATCCATTCACAAACAGGAATAATTTATTGATTTAAGCAATATATTCTATATAGCTGCATGCCAGCCTACTCCTAGGGGCTGGATATGCATTAGTGATCCCTATTCAGTGTCCTTGAGATACCCATGATCCATGGGAATGCCTTCATAGCCAGGTAGACATCATGACTAATGTTTAATGTAGTAGTGTTTCTCAAATGATGGTGAGAGAGGATACCGGAGAGGGGCAAGTTCTGGGAGAACAGGTCTTCTCAGGGAGACCATGAGGATGCACCTGCAGGGTCCTCTCTATGGTGACTCAGCTCTTGGGAGTTTATAGGCTTAACCCCCTGGAACTTGGAAATTTCCAAGTTCTGCGAAATCCTGTAGTTCTGTAGGGGCTGGAAGACCTCCTTTTAAGCTTTTTTTTTTTTTCTCTACAGGAACTTCCATTGGTTTATTCAGAAAACCAACTCTAATCCAGCTGCCCATTACCTTGCTTAAGGAAGCTTAGTGACT
>CAUYQV010122587.1:0-41874 GCA_963574575.1 Galagoides demidoff | reverse complement strand
TCCCAGCTGCTTGGGAGGCGGAGGCAGGAGACTCGCTTGAGCCCAGGAGTTGGAGGTTGCTATGAGCTGTGATGCCATGGCACTCTACCCAGGGGGATAGCTTGAGGCTCCGTCTCAAAAAAAAAAAAAAAAAAAAAAGAGTGGGATTGAGTTTGCCAGAAACGGAGAGACTGGATTGCTGAACAGTTACAGGCAGGGATTATATCAATAACTTTTCAGATCTTCCCAGTTTTCTCATCTGCAAAATAAGAAACATGAACTAGATCATCCCCAAAGTTCCCTTGAGCTCCAAAATGCTGGTGTGGCTGCCAGGCAGTTCTTAGATGTTTTAGCTCAGCAACCCCATCTAGTGTCTCCATGAATTCAGTAGAAAACATCCAGTGTATTAACTACTGCCTAAAAATGAGGCCACTGAAGACACTCACTGTAACGGAAGACGGGCTTCAGAATAAAGATGTACAGGTAAAGGCTTGGCGATTATAACTAACACTCACATGATGTTTACTCTGTTAGGAACAGTTCTACATGGTCAGCACGTATTTGCTTCTCATGATAAGCCTGTGATAGAGGTACAGATAACACCCCCACTTTACAGATAAGGACACACGGCACCTACCTGCAGTAAGTGGCAGAGCAGAACGGAAGCCCAATAAGTGGTAGAGCAGAACGGAAGCCCAGGCAGTGGGCTACAACATCCACCCTCTTACCCACTTTACTTTCCTGCCTCTAGCTAAGATTTATGGAACACTTACCACGTGCCAGGCACTATCCTAAGGATTTTACATAGCGTAACTCATTTATTTTTTCAACAAAAACAGGATGTAGATACTCAAGTCACAGTTTTGCAAAGGAGTAGGCTTAGGTCCAGAGAGATGAAGTTCAGCCAGGGTGAAGGCAGCATCCAGGCTGTTGTCGAGTTTCTAGAGTATTTTCTCCCACTTTCATGTCACGGCTTCATTATTCTTTGTACAGAAAGGGAGGGTGCAAGCGTCAAATGCCAGGCAGTGTAGAGGGTTTTTTTTAGCTGATTATCTGCAGAGCCAACTCACTCTCTCTTTTTTTTTTTTTTTTGAGATAGAATTTCACTTCATCACCCTGCGTTGAGTGCCGTGGCATGATAGCTCACAGCAACCTCAAACTCTTGGGCTTGAGCAATCCTCTTGCCTCAGACTCTCAGGTAGCTGGGGCTACAAGTGGGTGCCACTATGCTGCGCTAATTATTTTATTTTTATTTTTTAGAAGAGACTGGGTCTCACTCTTGCTCAGGTTGGTTGTGAGCAGAGCCAACTCTTGAATATTCAGAAGGTGTTAATGCACTCAATTGATTACGCTGGCTTGGGTGCATTTTCTTGGTCTCTCTTGCTTCCCATTTTGGAGCAATTTTGCCAGGTAAATAATGCAGACATTCAGTGCCACAGGAGGTTTATAAGCCCTCCTTTAGGGATCCTAATTATGGTTTCAACTCTCACTTACATGTAGACGCCTCCACAGACCCCGTTGCTGTGCCTCACCATTCTAGTTGCCTGAGAAACACATCTGCTCGCCTGTTCCATTATTCTTTCAAATTCAACATTCAGCACTCACTTAGCAAATACAAGCAGCGAGTATGTGTGAAGAACAGATGGAAACCACGTAGGCCATTAGAACAGTGCCTGGCACATAGGAATACTAGCGGAAGATCGTCTTCACCTTCGGGGTGCACAGACTCCATGAGGGAGATCAGCACCAGTCATTTACAACACCAGGTGATAGATAAATGCTATGATGGCAGCAGCATGACATGTTGGGCAGTATGTGACAATGTGTCATCCAGGCCAAAGGGAGGATTATGGATAGGGGCTGGTACGTTCCCAGACAACTGACTCCTTAACCTTAAGCCAGCACCTTTCTCCTCAGAGTGGCTCCTTCTCACGTTCACTGATGATACTGCCAGTTTTGTTATCCAGGCTGAAAAGCTCAGTCACTGTTTACACTTTCCTTGTTCACAGATCCAGCATTTAAATTAATCATGACATCCAGGTAATTCTTCCTTCTCAAGTTCTCCCCCGTTCTTTATTTCCTTTTCTCACTTTAGGTCAATTTTTTATCTTCTCCAGCCGGAGCTGTTGAAAAGCATGTCATTTTAATGCTAACAAATTCTCTCCAGTTCTTCCTGCACTGTGCTCTGGGTTCATTTGCCTAACATACTTTCCTGCTCAAAACTCTCAAAAGTTCATTCACTGCCCAAAGGTTAAAGACCAATCTCCTTGTTCTGGCAATATTCTGACCTTCTCTCTGAATCTCCCAACACTCCCTGGAAAATTTTTTGCCTTCCAGCTAATCGTGCCACTATCCTCCTAATTTACTCATCTTCTGCTTTTTACGCATCAGCTCTTTTGCTTTCATTTATTTTTAAAGCATATATTATATCCTAGCTCTCCTTAAAGGGCCATTACAATTTTAACTTTTTGTGAAACCTACCTTAAAAAAAGTATAGAATTTATTGTTTGAACTAGTCATTTGGCAATTGGTATGTATTGCCTTTTCTTTAATCAACTTTATATGGGTATAATTTACATACATATTAATGTGAGATCCTCATCACATCAGGATTTAAAACATTTTATTATCCCCATTTTCTTACACACTTTTGCAGGGAGTATTCCCCTGCCCTAGTCCTAGATAACCACTGATTTTCTGTCACTATATAGATAAGGGGCCAGACTTCGTCTCCAAAAAAAAAAAAAGAATTTGAAAGACAAGAAAATGATAATCCAACAGAAAAAAGGGGTTGGGGCTAGATTTAACTCTACTGTTCCCCAAAGAGGCTATCCAAATGTCCAATTAACATTTAAAAAGGCGTTTCCTTAATTTCATTAGTAATCAGGGAATGCAAAGTAAAAACACCATTATACATTCTGAAAATGGACTCATTATAAGGCAAAAATTGTTCTTTTAGTCACATCATTCCACAAAATACAAAGGAGAAGCAATACTAAGTGTGGGCAAGAATGTAGAACAAGGTAAATTGTCATACTGCTGGTAGAAGTGTAAATTGGTACAATTATTTTAGAAAATATTTGTTATGTATTATCCACTAAAGTTTAATGTAATACTATGACCCAACAATTCTACATATACACCCTCAGAAATATGTGCATATGTGAACCAAAAGATATGTACAATAAAGTTTATGGCAGTATACTTACAATAGCCCTAAACCTGTAATTAACAGTAGGTGGATAAACAAATTCGGTATGTTCATACAATGAATTACTGTATAGTAATGAAAAAAAAACCTGCTGTTATATACAACAGTGTGAATGAATCTCATACACCTAATGTTGAACAAAAGAAGACAAACACAAAAAATGCCTACAGTATCATTATATTTGTATGAACTCCCCCCTAAAGCATAATGGTTGCCTTTCAAGAGAGGGTAGGGGCTGGGGTTGGAGTGATATAGTGACTCCTGGGTGTTAGCAGTGTTGTATCACTTTGACCTGCATAATGATTATACATGTTCAGTTTGTGGTAAGTCAATGACTTGTCCACTTAATATTAGTTTACTTTTCTGTATAAAGCTTAAAAGTCCAGTTGGATTTTCTTTTTTAAGGATGTAAAATTAACTGTTAAGGAAAACCTAATCATGGCTTTATGAGGCAAAATATCAGACAGTGTATAGTAGTCCTCAGAACCCCCTTCTTCCCTTGGAGGTGAACTATTTTAAAGATAGGAAATATCTACATAGCACCAATATGAAAACTGTGTCTGCAGTAGCTCCTCAATAAATGTTGCAAAATGACTAGAATTTGACTTTTAGTCACTTGCCCCTAGGGATATAGGTAGGAAAACAATGAGTAGGGGAAGAAGTCAGAGGTAGAACGAGCAAACTTCCTTAGCGATGTTATTAGGCTAACATTTATTATTGTCAATTCAAAATAAATTATTTCCTTGTAGACTTTTTTTTTTAATTGAATGATAACTATGTACATTAATACACTTCTGGGGTACAGTATGGGGTTTTCACATGCAATCTGAAATACTTCCATCAAACTGATCAACACAGCCTTCATGTCATTTGCTCAGTTATAGTTTTAAAACATTCTGGTTCTACTCTTAGAGAGTTTCACTTGTACCCCTAGTCATGACTTTCTAAGTCTAACTCTTGGTTCTCTTCTCTGTGATGCTGTCCACATTCAAGGTGTCCCCATGTGAAAGGGAGGTGTTTTCAGCCTTGTGTTCCTCTCTGGATAGCTCTCCTATAATTCTTAATTTCTAACTCGTGCACAAGTGGTGTCATCTAAGTGGCTGTCCTGGTGGCTATGCACCAACTGATTGGGAGGGAGGAGGGGACTCTTTCTTCATGCATTCAGGTTTTAGTCTTTGTGTGGTTATTGTCTCTCTTTCCTACTGACTGACCTGGTTGAAGGCCTGAAGGTCCAGGAATAGCTCAGCTTCTTCTATGGGGATAGGGAGAAGCCCTTGCTAGGAGACCCTTATCCTTAGGGCATTCGCTGGAGTTAAATATCCTTCAAATCTGACTAGCACCTCTACCCCCAGGTAAATATATCTTTCTTTCTTTAATTTTAAAAATGTGGAAGGTTTGGGGTTTGGCTCTCAGAGAATTATAACACACAAAGTTTTGTCATCTGGGAAATGCCCTTTTCCTGCTACTCTCAAATAGAACTAAATTTAACAGGAACTCACACAGAGACCACCAGGTAATATAATGGCTGTTTGCCAAAAAAACCTTCACAGGCAAATGCTTCTGCTGACCCACAACTTGGAACCGGTGGGGTTTTAAATCTATTACTTATGGGATTGTAACTCTCCTACTGGGCTGTTAATCTGATTGTTTATTAAAGCTCTGCTGACTTGTTCATTTAATGGTTTTCTCCAGCACAGCCAAACTTCTGCAGAGAAAAAGTGCTATGGGATTCCAGGTTCTTAACGGAAACTGATAATAAATCATGGTGGATGGAGGCCTTGAGGCTTTACGCAGAAGATGGAAAAGATTCTCTCCCACACAGAGCTCATTTTAAGAATGTAGTTCAGTGGCTCTGTGTTTGAGTTAACTGCCTAGATCTCTGCTGTGCAGGAAAACTCGGGTTCCACTGATTCACCTTGAAAATGGAATTCTGTAATAGTGACCCCAGGGCCTTCAAACCCTTGATCACATGGGAAGTTATAAAAGGCCTGGAAGAACAGCCAAGCAAAATAGCTCATGGAGACCAAAAGTCCCCAAGAAGGTGACTAAAGAATGGACAAATAGCACAAGCAGCAGAGAACAGCTCCACAAGGCAGCTGGAGTGGGCTTTTCGGGGGGGGGGGGGTTGTACTACAGTGTAACCGTGGTTTGGGAGCCAACTGTTCTCTTTAAGGATTTCCTCTCCCCTCAGCTTCTGAGAAACCCAACGAAGCCTGCTGCCCACTTGTCCGACTCCCACTTCCTGCTCAGACCTATCCCTTTCAGCCTTTCTGTCCTCTACACGGAAATGTCCACTTCCTGTGGTTAGTCTCTTCAGAGGTCAGTTCTTTCATGCTGGTAAATGCAGATAGACTGTAGTGCTCACGTGAGCTGTTGTATTCTCGTGCTGTGCTGTTTAATAAAAACACAGGGACAGACACATATAAATGGAAACATTCCTAGTAGCCATATGAAATGAAAAGGAACAAGTGAAATCAATTTTAGAAATATATTTTATTTAGCTCAGTCTGTCCTGCTACTTTGACATAACACTGGAGTCTTGACTATGTGAAACTTTTTTCATTGTTCGGATATAGCTTTTAGGTAAGTGTGATAAATTAATAAGAAGCGTCAATAGAGCATATTGTAAAAGTCACACAATTTTCTTGCATTACAATCTCTATAAGAAGTTATGGAGAAAAAGACAGGATTTCAAAACTTGGTTTGACCGAGGCTGTGAGCTTGGCCAAATTTTCTAGCCTAAAATTTCAGATATTTGACTTTCAGTCTATTTAAATGTATCGGTTAGGAGTTCATTCAAGCTACAGGTAACAGAATCACCTGGGAAAACTTAAAGGTATAGAGATTTCTTTTTCTTAGGTGACAAGAAGTCTGAAGGTAGCTGAATGTTGGCAGTGGGTCTGCTGTTTGACAGTGTCATAAGACACACAAACACTGGCTGCTCCACCATCCTTAGTGTGTCTGTGTTTAACTAAATGCTTGTTACCTATGGCCACAAATGGCTGCTGATTTTACAGACACAGAATCCTTGTTCAAGAAAGAAGTTCTTATTAGAGAGCGAGAGAAAAAAAAAAAGCTTGCTGTGTACTCTGTCCATTAGGTACCTGCAGTGACCAAGAGGCTGGGAAATATATAGTTAGCTTTTTAGCCTGTGAAGTGGAGACAGTAAGAGAGATGTGACTGTTAGTGAGCAAACACTGACGGCCACACTGTGCTTCTCTAGCAGTTAGCACAGCGCGGGGCATACATGGAGGGCTCAGGAGGTATGTGATACACTCAGCATTTTATACACAGCATCTCTTTCTCTCACTCTTTCTTTTTTGTGTGTGTGTGTGAGAGAGATAGCCTCACTCTGTCACTGGGGGTAGAGTGCCATGGTGTCATCATCGCTCACCACAACATCAAACTCTTGGGCTCAAGCCATCTCCTTGCCTCAGCCTCCCAAGTAGCTGAGACTACAGGTGCCCTCCACAACGCCTGGTTAGTTTTTCTATTTTGCATGGAGAGAGATTTGGGTCTTACTGCTGGTCTCAAACTCCTGTGCTCAGGCAATCCACCCACCTCGGCCTCCCAGAATGCTGGGTTATAGGTGCCTGGCCTAGTGTCTCATTTGATCCTTACACTAATCCTTAATGTTTGTCTCCTATGATCATCCCTTCTTTTTTAGTTGAGAATACTAGTTCTTCTGGAGCTCAATTAATTTACCAAAATTACATGGGATTCCTAGTTGTTCTGGGCCACCTCCATCCTCACCAAATAGCTATCCTTGATGCCATGTAGATCCCCTTCCACATAACTTATCACAGTTTTTGGAAATATTTGTTTAATATTCCATAAAGGCAGAACAAGGGAGAGGAAGGACTCAGGGGTAACTTCTTAGTTCTTGGCTTGAGAAATTGAGATATCATGATCCATTTCCTGAGAGAGGAAGAGCAATTGTTGGCAGACATTATGCAAGTTCCAGCTGGGATGGGTCAAGGAGGTGGTACTTAATGGGTCCAGCAAGTTGCAGCTGGGATGGGTCATCCAGGTGGATGATGGTAACAGGTATCTGGTGTGCAGGAGAAGACATGTCATAGAATTGACCTGATTTCTAAGAGACTGATGATCATGGCCAAACCCGAACCACCTTCCTAGACTCTCTTTTCTTAAGGAATAAGAAGGCAGGCAGTTCTTCCAGGGATGCAAAAGAAATGTAGAGATGACTGATGAATCTGAGCAATTTCTTTTGCTCAGCAATGCCGTGATGGGTAGTTTCGAATGCTGCCTGCCTCCTGATACCATGTCCTTGTATAATCAACCCATACCCACTTGAGTGGTCTGGACTTAGTGGCTTTCTTCTAGTTAATGGATAACGGGGGTGGGGGTGTATTTCCATAATGAGGTTACAAGCAGTTGTCACCTCTGCCTTGTTAGCAGCCTTACTCTATTTACCTTTTTTGATTTCATCCTTTGTTGGTAAAGGACCTAATCATGTTGGAGAGGCCCATGTGTTGAGCAGAGGCTAGTGTGACAAGGAACTTTGGATGTCTACTAGCCAACAACCAACAGGGAACTGAAGCCCTCAGCCCAAAAGTACACGAGAACAGAATTCTGCCCAAAACCTGACAGGGCTTGGAAGTGGATCCTTCCCCAGCCAAGCTTTCAGTTGAGATCCCAGCCCTGGTTAATAGCTTGATTGTAGTCTTGTGAGAGGCCCTGAAATAGAGGAACCACTAAGATGTAGAGATCATAAACGTGTGTTGTTTAAACCACTAAGTTTGTGGTAATTTATTAAATAGCAGTAGGTAACAAATATAGACACCCAGAGTTTAGCCTAGGCCGACGCAGCAGAGATCTGATCCATGTGGCAGATACCTGGGATATGTGCAAACCTAATTTCAAGTCAATAGAGGGCAGGCTGTCTTTGGTGATTCAGAAATACAGAAGAGAGATTGCTTATGTATAGAAATAAATTATCTCCTTGGTCAATGAAAACCACAACTTAGAATCAAAGCATTTGGTTCTCTGGAGAAATGAGAACCCCCTGAGAGGGCTGCAGCTATGTTTAGACTGGCCACCGAGCAGCAGCAGCTGGTGTATGAACTAGGCAGGGACTCCTGTGGGAGCAGGCTGTGAGCCCCAGGAACAGCAGACACAACTACACAGCTTTAGACAGTATTGAGAAAGCCAAGTAATCATTAAGGGTGTATCAAGGGAAGCTACAGATTTTCCTCTGCTGGATTCCCCAAGGAAAAAGTGATCTTATTAAACAAATGAAAAAAGTTCTAATTGATGTTTATAATCATTCCGTTTTCTTACTCTGTCTGCAATTTTCTTTCTTTCTCCTCTCCTGTCTTTAAATGTAACTATTAATGCTTCCTGCATTGGTCTGCTCAGGCTTCCATGACAAAACACACAGGCTGGGTGACTTAAACAATAAAAATTGATTTTCTGACAGTTCTGGAATCTAGCAGGCCAAGGCACCATCAGGGTTGGACTCCAAGGTGGCCTTTTTTCCCGGCTTACAGAAGGCTGCGGCCTCGCTGTTTCCCCACATGGCCTTTCCTCTGGGAGAGAGGGCTCACCTGTCTCTTCCTCTGTTTATAAGGCCACCAATTCTATGAGGTTAGGGCCCACTGTTATGACCTTGTTTAACATTAATTACCTCCCTAAAGGCCCTATCTTCAAATACAGGGTGTCCCAAAAGTCACCCCTAAAGTTGCCATACATAAGGAAAATGGGAAATTTTAGCTAAATGGATTTTTATTTATAGAATATTCATTACACAATTTTAAAAAGAGGTGGCCAACACATAGAGAAAATTGTGTACATATTTTGTAAAGTTTTGTGATGAATATTTTGTAAATAAAGGTATATTTAGCTAAAAATTCTCAATTTCCATATGTATGGTGACTTTTGGGGTGACTTTTGGGATATCTGTATAGTTACATTGGGGTTAGGGAATCAACATATAAATCTTGAGGCGAGGGGGACATGATTCAGTCCATAACAATTTCAAATCACTAAATGCCCATAAAAAGTAAGTTCAGTTAGGGCAGGACTTGACTTGTCTTTTTCACCAAGAAGTCTTGTCTTTCTAAGTCTTATTACAGTGCCTGGCACATAGTAGGTTCTCAACAAATGTTTGCTGAATGAATGGGATTGAGACGTCTGTAAGAAGAGGTGGGGTAATCAGGTATTTTTACTTATTTTATTTTATTTTTTATTTATTTTTTGAGACAGAGTCTCACTCTGTCCCCTGGGTAGAGTGCTATGGCATTATAGTTCACAGAAACCTCAAATTCTTGGGCTTAAGAGATCCCCTTGCCTCAGCCTCCCAAGTAGCTGGGACTACAGGCATCTGCCACAACACCTGGCTATTTTTTCTTTTTCTTTTTCTTTTTTTTTTTTTTTTTTTAGTAGAGACAGGATCTCACTCTTGCTCAGTTTGGCCTTGAACTCCTGAGCTCAGGCAATCCACCCACCTTAGTCTCTGGGAGTGCTAGGATTACTAAGCAACCACTCCTGGCCAGGCATTTTTATTTTTAATAAAATGTGGACAGTTTTTATGTAGTCTTGTAGAAAGCTCTTTTCAGTTTTATTATAAGGCTGACACATATCATTGGAATTCCAAATCATCTGATTTTTTCACCCATTTCTTCCATCAGAGATTTATTGAACACCTATTTGAAACTCAGCACAGAGTCGGGCATTGCGGGTCAAACTGAGAGGGGTGAGCCATCGTCCTTCTTCTCAAAGCATTTGTCATGTAATTCCTGAGGGATGTGGTCAATGCAGGAAGCTGTTATGTAACCACACGATTATAATATCTATAAAAGAATCATGAAAAAGGTCATACTTCCTTTCCCTGAGGACTAATAAGAGAATGTAGTCCTATATAAATCAGTAAAGATACCTGCTGGGTGAAAGGTAAAGATTTCTTTATGGCAGAATTGTTTAAGAATTCAAAGTAGCTCAGGTAAGCATAAGAAGCACTTTAAAACTGATCACAGTAAAACTCCACTGTGCGATAACATGAAGTGAGCTTGGTGATTGGCTCCCATCTTCTGCTAAGCTCCCACACTGTGCAGGAAGGGGCAGGCATGAACTTTATCTTCAAGGGTACAAGAATGGACAACGGTGGGAAGGTCAGGGAGGGAAAGGCCTTGTGGGGAAGGACAGGCTCTCTGTGCCCATGGAGTAGGAGTGAGGAGGGTAGGTCTCCATGTTCTTAGAATTCTCTTGACCCTATCATCCCAGACTGAGTCAACAACTACAGGGAGATTCCTTGAATCCTTGCTGTTGTGGGAATCCCAGACAGCCATAGGACCCAGAATTATCTCTATTGATGTTTAAGCTGGAGAAGACACTTATTGCCACCAGGTGGCATCAGCTCACAGCCAGACTTCCAAAACAAGGCTGGCTTGCATTTGCTGTGTCATTTCTTAATTCTAAAATAAGGGGACCCACATTTTGTATATTTGCATTCTTTGGATCTTATTTTGTTAAGATTCTTTACCAGTATCTATGATGCATTAGCTCCCTATGAGCCCCAACTAGATCGAATATGATCCTGTCCAAGCATAGGAGGTGACTCCAGTCTTTCTCGTGTTTCTTATTACCCATGGATCTATACATCAAGGGCACCACTGCCATACATCAAGGGCACCACTGCCAACATCCACCGTACAAGTCTGGAAACAAAGCATGGCAAGTAACAAGGCTCTGAGCTCTCCTGACCTGTGCATGGCTCCGGGAAAGGTCTGCCTACTCTTCTAGGAACAGAAACAATGTTACACACAAACCAAGACCCTGTGTGGACACCCCTGTGCTGGCAACAGATACACCGGTTCTAGGACTTACACAAGGCCAGGAATGAAGGGCAATGTCTAAACCTTCCCGTCACTCTCCTGGAGAGTTCATACTGTTTTATCTCTGCCAAACTGTTTGGCGTAGTGTATTCCACTCTTGGCATTAGCTGGTTTCCTGTGATGTTAAAGCTGTTCAAATACTAGAACACCTGTCATAGCACTTTGTCAGCCCTCAGGTGCAGCGGCAAGGTATCGGCTGGCTGTGGCTGTGGCCACTGTACCCTCGCAGTAGGGTGGGTGCAGTGCAGCGTTTAACACTATGGGCTCTGAACTCCCACTGCATGAGCTCAAAGCCCAGCATGTTGGGCTATTTATTTAACTGTTGTTCATTTAGGCTTCTTTACTCGCAAAATGGAGGAATAATAAGAAGAATCAACTTTATGAGATGGTCACGAGGTTTAATTCATGTAAAGGACGGCACTGGGAACAAAGCATTCAATGTTGGCAATGTGACAATTCCTCAAGGGAATGGAGCTGGATGCTAACTTTTGTTTGGTTTCTTACACGCTATCTTTCCAACCATTGCAATGGTCTAGCTAAAGGCCCAAATGAGTGCTATGCAGTCATGAGAGATTGTAACAAAATAACAAAATAGATAATGTACTTCTACAGGACAGGGGAGATCATTGCCCTACAGGAGATCATGTGTCAGGCCTTGAGAAAAGTACAAGCTGTCAGAAAACTTTCTACCATATGTGAGAAATTGTTAGAGATTTAAAATCTACATGTTTTTTTTTTTGAGACAGAACCTCAAGCTGTCCTCCTGGGTAGAGTGCCGTGGCATCACAGCTCACAGCAATCTCCAACTCCTGGGCTCAAGCGAGTGTCTTGCCTCAGCCTCCCAAGTAGCTGAGACCACAGATGCCCACGATAATGCCTGGCTATGTTGTTTGGTGGGCCCAGGCTGGATTCGAACCTGCCACCTTGGGTATACATGGCTGGCGCCTTAGCCACTTGAGCCACAGGTGCCGAGCCAAAATCTACATTTTCTTCTCTCGTTTCCAACACATTTCTTTTATTTATTGATTTATTTATTAGAGACAGAGTCTTTATTGCCCTTGGTAGAGTGCTGTGGCATCATAGCTCACAGCAACCTCCAACTCCTGGTCTTAGGCTATTCTCTTGCCTTAGCTTCCTGAGTAGCTGGGACTACAGGTGCCCACCACAACACCCAGCTATTTTTTGTTGCAGTTTGGCCAGGGCTGGGTTTGAACCCACCACCTCCGGCATATGGGGCTGGCGCCTACTCCTTTGAGCCACAGGCACCACCCCCTCCAACACATTTCTTATTGTGATACATTTAATTGCGAGAAGAACCTCAAGTCTTATTTTCAAGACTTTTGTAATTCTGCAGAGATGAGAAGGTCTGAACGACCACGAATGTAGAATATTCCTTTCAAGAGGACATTGAGTCCTCAGGCAAACTAAGAGAGCTCCACAACATCTTTTGAAGAAGAAAAGAGCTATAATAGAAAATCACTCATTTCTGGCTGCACACGGTCAATTAAACTCCCAAGTTTATTTTTACTCTCTTCAAAATACTATTAGAAAAAGAAAGTTATGAACCTATAAGGACAAGGAAAATGGGAAAAGAGAATAGCAACCCGATTTGGGAAGCTAGAAAGTTAAAGAAAAGCTTGACTATTTACCTGACAGGTTAGAGAAAGTGGAAATCTAAGCAGGTGGTGGAGGTAACAACAGAGGCTGGTTCATGGGGAAGAAGTCCTCTGGGAACAAAGTACATCTGAAAGCAGGGGTCAAATGGGACTAAAAATAGGAAGATTATATGTGTGTCATTACAGAAATTTTGAGACCAGACTGTGTTATGGTCCATGGTCCATTGTTTCACTTCCAAGAACCAGTGTCCTTTCTGATTCACCCACGCGAGTTTCGACTTGCTCGGTTTATTGGGGTTGCTGGAAGGCCTTCATTTCTTTCTGTCTGCACGGATTTTACGTTTCTTGAGTTTCGTGTGTCTCAAAACTTTCCTAATGACCCTCATCTGAAATGTGTAATAAGAGGCAGTTAGAATCCTAGATCACCCTCCTTACCCCTTTTCTACTGGGGAAGATGAGGAAAGGCCAGACTCCCTGGAGAAGTCAGACTTTCCTGAACTGGAAAGAACTAGGGTGCAGAGTGGGCATGAGACTATGCTGAAGATGCTCTACACCAGGGGTGTCCAAGCCGTGGCCCTGTGGGCTGCATGCTGATCTTGTAGGGACTTGTTTTGCTTCTCTGTTGTGTCAAATATCATGAAAAGTCTGCACGGAACTTTTTTCTTTGCCAATCAGCTTTGATTAGTATTTGTGCATTTCATGTGTGGCCCAAGACAACTGTTCTTCTTCCAGTGTGTGGCAGAGAGAAAAAACGTTGGACACCCCTGCTCTACACATTGGTAGCCTTCTCGATGAGCTCCTAGAATACTGGCTGCTGATTTAAACCCTCCCGGCAGAAGATTGGAAAACTCTTCTCTGAATAAACTGATTAGCCGAAGAGAAAGAAGAGAGTTGGAAGTTCCTCCATGAAACTGCACGTTCAGACCAACCTATAATGACGTTCACAGTCAGTGAACTCCACACATAAACCCACAATCAGTCCAATCACAGTTTTTGATGTTTCCCTCAAAATATAAGCAAAGAACCAAAGATCACATGATATTTGAAAAAAGCCTCTAAACGGGGTTTCTCCAACCTCAGCACTGTTAATACAGGGGCTGGATAATCTTTGCTGAAGGGGCTGGATAATCTTTGCTGAAGGGGCCGCGCTCTGCGTCCTAGAAAGTTTACCAACATCCCTGGCCTCTACCACCAGATGGCAGTAGCACAAATCCCCAGTTGTGACAAGGGAAACACCACGGAACCTTGCCCTTCAGGAGAAAAAAATCTCCTTATTGAGAAGAGAGAGAGAATGAACAGAAAAATAAAAAGGAAAATAGGAAAAAAGAATTTGTAGGCAATAGGAGAAAAGTGAACAAAAAATATCTCCAGACTGGTAAGACACTGTATTCATAAACCGAGAGCAGGAGGCAGGAGAAAGGAAACATTCCAGGAAGGAGAAATCCTTTCAGAAATCAAATACGTGTCAACAGAAAGAAACAGAAATAAAAGGGCTCAAAGGGAAAGTGGAAGATTTTCCAGAAAAATAAAGAGCCAAAGGAAGAAAACTGCAGAGGAAGAAAAAAAATAATTTGAGCATAACTTTGGGATAGCTAAGGAAAAAACAGAGGAGATACAGGGAAGGAAAGTTTTAAATTCAAAAAATGTCCATAAAGGAAGGATATGAGTTTCTAGATGGAAAGGACCCATAGGAACCCAGTGCATGAAATTCCAAACAGCTGGGACAAAGCAGTCCTAAAGGCTTCCAAGGAGGGGTTACAGGTGGTATGCAAGAATCAGGATTCAGAAGGACATAGGAGGGTTCTAGAAGCTGGAAAGCAATGGAGAGATGGTATCAGAATCCTGAGGGACTTCCAAGAAACAAAACTATCACTCAAGTATGCCATCAAGATATTTTCAGATATGAAAGGTCTTGTAAAATTTACTTTCAATGCTCCACTCTTCAGGGAAGAGGTTGCAAACTGTGCTCTGTCAAAACTAGACTCTTTTTCTCATCCATGCGTTTGGTGAAGGTCAGGAATGATCAAGGAGGCTCTAACGGGCCTCAGATCCCATTAAAGGTCATGGTCAGTTAAACCCATGAGTTTATTTTTATTCTCTTCAAAATATTATTAGAAAAAGAAAGTTATGATAAGCTCATATGGACAAAGAGAATGGGAAAAGAGAATAGCGACACAATTTCAGAAACTGGAAAGCCAAAGAAAGCGTGGCTTTTTACTCCACAGATTAGAGAAAGCTTAAGTCTCAGCAGCTGGTGGAGGCAACACAGGAGACCGATGGGCGTCCTTGCCAGGTAAGGCAAGGCTTGGGAATTAGGGCATGGGCCAATTTGACAAATGTGGCCAGTAGAGTGATAGAGGGGGCTTTCTAAAGAAGAAATGCACTTACTTCTTTAATTTCTTGCCCACTTCTTTTTATATTTGTTTACTCCGAGCTTGAATGGTCTAGGAGACTCAGCTGGAAAGAATGGCCCCCCCATCTGCTGTGTCCTCCACCTGTACACGTTTCCTACTGTGCCTGTATGGGGTCTGGTTTCTCTGTTAGACTGCCTTCTGCATTCCAGGAGAGGCTCAGATTTTCCGGACAACTGGTGATGCCTTTTATTGGGTTCCAGAGCTATTATGTGTATTTCCTTTGTTGATTCTTCTGTAACTTCCAAGAGATTTCTGAAGATTGGATGGGCAATAAATATATGGCTTCATCTGTCATTTTAAACAAAAAAGATTCATAAATAGCTGATGTTCCCCTCCTCAACACTGATACATACTGAGTTGCCGATCAACTAAGGCCCTCAAATGTTTGTTATCTTTTTGCCAGGTTGATCTCAGCCTCCCTTCACACGTGCATTTTAAACAGTCACATATAGGACTTTGCTTTTATAGCGCTTCCATTTTCTTTAGTTTTCAATCGGTCACTCTTTCAAGGGAAAGTGAACAAACTCCACTTAAACGGGTTCAAGGAAAAGGTAAGCCCGTTGGTGGATGCATCTGAAAAGTCTAGAGAATTTTAGCCTCAGTCATAGTTTGGTCTGGGTGCTCAAATAATAATATTAAGTTCTCCCCTTCCTCCATCTCCTTGTCTTTCCGTCTTTCAGCCCTTCTTGTCTCTCCACTCCATTCATTCTCAGGGAAAGACAACCCACATGGTGGTTTCTGGCACTCATGCCTGCCTGAGACCATCCTGCTATTCCCGGGAGTGCTGGGAGCGACTGGTTCTTAGAAAACTGCTGTGCTCCTGGGGTAATCACCCTTCTGCAAATTGCCTCGTAGCATATTCAGAAGCACTTTTACTGGTCATCACTGGAATGGGCAAGGGCAGAGCTTTATCTGAGCCTGGACCATGGCAGTGACCCCTGGGGATTCTAGTCAAAGCAGCAGGACCAGCACAGTGGCTAGGGATGGACTGCGGGGGTAGGAACATAGAAGGCAGCGCAGTCCCAGTAATAGTTACTGGGGAAGGGAAATTATATAGTTTGAGTATTTTTTCTTTTGTATGGGCACTTATATACATACAAGCAGTTAAAGTATGTGCTCTATAATCAGAGCTCTGCCAGGAGTATATTAGGCCCTTAATCTTGAGTGCTTCTTTAAAGTGCTGGAAATCATGGAGAGAAGGCAGAGGTAGGGCTGGGCGTTCTGCCTCTCTAACCAACTCCCTGGGGGAAGTGGACGCTGCTGCTGGAAGTGCCTGGAGTATCAAGAACTTAACTGTCCTGGGCTTGAGGTACCTCCCATGTGAAATGGGGACATCATTAGTTTTCTCATAAGGTTCTGAGATAACTAAGTAAGAATGTAAAGAACTTAGAAGAGCACCTGTCCCAGAGTAAGCATCAGTAAGTGATGACCATTAATCATAAGGAAAGGGAGAGATGAAAGCACGTGGCAGAGAGAGTGAGGGTACCAACGCCAAGTGCATCCCACCGGGCCTGATGCACCATGGCAGAGAGAGTGAGGGTACCAATGTCAAGTGCATCTCACGGGGTCTGATGCACCGTGGCAGAGAGAGTGAGGGTACCAACGCCAAGGACATCCCACCAGGTCTGATGCACGTGGCAGAGAGAGTGAGGGTACCAACAGCAAGTGCGTCCCACCGGGTACCAATGTCAAGTGCATCTCACGGGGTCTGATGCACCGTGGCAGAGAGAGTGAGGGTACCAACGCCAAGTGCGTCCCACCGGGCCTGATGCGCCATGGCAGAGAGAGTGCGGGTACCAAGGACAAGTGCAGCACACCGGGCCTGAGGCGCCGTGGCAGCGAGAGTGCGGGTACCAACGCCACGGGCATCTCACGGGGCCTGATGCACGTGGCAGAGATAGGGAGGGGACCAATGTCAAGTGCATCTCCCGGGGCCTGATGCACGTGGCAGAGAGAGTGAGGGTACCAATGCCAAGGGCATCCCACCGGACCTGATGCACAAAGAGCATTGGTTGAGGACTTCCTCTGAACCCAAAACTCTTACTGTGTTTTCTCGTCTAATCCTTCCTAATTCTGTGTGATCCACACTTCCATCCTTCCCATTGGTAGGTGTGCAAACCAAGACTTAAGATTAAGAAAATTTCCCAAGATCACACATTTACAGAACAAGGGTTTAAATCCAGGTCACCTGGCAGCAAAACTTACGAAGTTAGTCATCCTTAAACTTCCCTCCAGGGATAATTGCTGTTGTTATTACCTTATTAAGTCCTCATGACAAAGGTGAATTTTTAAGCCCATCTTACAGGAGAGGGAACTGAGCTGTGAGGACTTCAGCAACTTGTGTAGAGTCACGTACACTGTCCCTATCTCTTTCTCACATACAGGGTTGACAGGTAGGTGGGGGCACCTTTTGAGATGGACTGAGGGTGGCACCCAGGCCAGAATTTGGATTCTACCCTCTCTGTCACAGACCCCTCGGTGTTTGTCATGAAGGCTCCTGACAACAACTGCACAGATATCCGATGTTCTCCTCATGCCACGGGGATCATTGGGAGATGTCCTCACTGTGGGATTTTGGGCCAAGTGACAAAATCCACCCTACTACCCCTACCTGAACTCAGCAGGACAACACAAAGAATAAAGAACTTTACTGGGTTGCTTTTGGCAAAGTTACTAACCCCTAGTATAAATTAGGAGTGCGAAGGTCATGGTCGATGGAAAACAGTCATACAATTGGAGAGAGCTCAAAGCAATGGAGGAAAGCTACTGAGGAGGTGAGTGTTAGGTTAGTTTCTCTAGGAGGTGGGCTCTGAGAGGGAGATGTACATGCAGGGAGTCTGCTGGGGAAACTTAGGGCCTCACCTGTGGGGATTGAAGGGAACGGGGTCAAGGAGGGAACAGTTCAACTGAGATGCAGAAGCCTCAGCCTATTTCCTAGGGGGATAACTCTGAAGCTGGAATGGCCCAAGAGTGGGCCTTCCTACTGTCACATTGACTAGTCTCTGGTCCCCAGGGAGGGGTGAGACCTTGGGTGGGCGCCTTTTTCCAGTTGAACGTGATGCTTGCTCACTCAGTGGCAGGTTGTGACCCCCCACCCACCCTGTGTGGCCTGCATCCACTCTGATTCATCACATGAATTACCAGGGTGTTGAACTTGGTGATACACTAGGGACAACTACAAATCTTTCTTTAAGAATAAAATTCCCCAACAGGCAGAGCCAAAGACTGTTTGGGGAATAATAATGATTTTACTAATGATTGTAACTAGATGAGAAGGCCCCACAGCCCTGCCCAACCCTAAAAGTTCTTGAACTCCGGTTACTGAGAATGGAAAATAACGCAAAAGAGGCACAGAGGTTTTGTGTGTGAAAGTTTTTAGCACCAAGTGTTTCATCCACTTCAGCCTATTTTGGGTTTCCTGTTTCTAACCTATACCAAATGTGCTTGCGAACACACACACACCGAGTCAACCTCGGATATGGCTTCCTTTTAGAGACGTAAAAAGCTCCTGAGTCAACTCCAATAACATTTCCCCAGACTGTCTTTGAAAGGTACAGATGACTGAGTTTGACAGAAAACTTTTTGCTTGAAATTTTCCCTTTCTCGGATTGCATAAATTCAGGGGGAAAGTCTGCCAAGTGTTCAATGACGCTCTGCATGGTGGCTTCTGGCAGGGACACTCTGTACCAGCAGCTAAATGAATGTTTTCCTGAATCACTGACTTATCATTCTTTATCACCTGCTCTGTTCCCCCTTTCCGGCACCAAGGCCTTCTAAAACGACATAGGGAAAGAAAAGAAAAAAGCCCTGCTATTCAGAACCACGATAAGACACTGCGTATTGATGCTGGATCAGGAGAATTCATTTAGTAGATCATATTGCAGGGAGGAACAGCAGGCTATTGAAAGCGATCTCCAGTGTCTGCACATTTGGGGCTATGGTTTTGCACTAGGAAATTTCTTCTATTTGTGTTGGAATTCATGAGATGAAGCAGGTCATGTAATTCTCTCACTGAAAACTCTTCTTGTACCTTAATATGAACTCCAAGTCTCCGGGCATAGCCTAAAGAGCCTGGGACCTGCCAGCTTTCCCAACATCACCCGGGGCTTTGATCACCCTCATTCCCTCTGCTTTCTCCACACTATGACGTCCTTGAGGTTCGCCCAACGTGACGAGGTCTCTCCAAATCCATGGCTTTCACCCCTGCTGCTTGGCATGCTCTTCTCTCAGCATCGCTCTGGCCAGTTCCTTCAGTTCAGCTTAAATGCATCTCTCTGGGGAGGCCTTCCCTGACTATGAGCTCTCCTTTTATTCTCTGTCCTCTTGCCTTCCTTCACTGTACTCACCTCTCAGAATTTGCGATTATTATTTGCTTTGATTTCTCTTGTCTCTTTCCCACAGGGAACATGGCAGGAAAGATAGCTGCCTCGTCCACCACTGAAAACCCAATGTCAGGCACACAGTTGATTTGTACCGGATGAACAGTGCCTCACCCAGTGCTTAAGCCCTGTGCTCTCTATTGAAAACAAAGTAAAGATTTTAAATTAAGTCTTTGTATATATGGAAATAGCTCACAGACTATGAGATATATGTCTTTAGCGTGGGACCATTTCCAACACTCATCACAACAAAGGGCGCTTTCTTCCCTGTTCTCATAGTGGTTTTGTTTTGGTTGAGATAGTAACTTACTATAGTATATTGCACATGTTTAAACTGAATTTTACATATGTATACATCCGTGGAGAGCCAGATTGAGAAGTGGAATGTTAGTAGCATTCTGGAATGTTCCATGCGTCCCCTCTCAGTCGATACCCTCCCAAAGGTAGCCACTATTTTAATTTCTTTCAGTAAAGGCCAGTTTTTGGCTAGGGCTGGGTTTGAACCCGCCACCTCCGGCATATGGGGCCAGTGCCACAGGCGTGGCCCAGTAAAGGCCAGTTTTGACCATTTCTTAGCTTTGTAAATGAGGTCATACATTATGTATTCTCTCATGTCTAGTCTTCTTTGCCCATAAATATAATTTTGAGAACTATTTATGTTTCTATGTACATCAGCAATTGATTGCTTTGTAATATTCCTTTGTGTAAGAATGCCACAGTTCATCTGTTCTACAGTTGAAGACATCTGGATTGCATCTAGGTAATAGCCATTATGAGCAACCCTGCTAGGGATGCTATTGTACAAGTATTTTTATAGATAAGAGCACTCACATCTGCTGGGCACGTGTGCCGGAGTGGACTTGCTCTTAGATGGGCATCAGCTTTAACAAGTACTAACAGTCTCCCCAAGTGGCAGCGGTAATTAGACCGCTTAATGGCCACATAGATTATCTGTCTTTTCCGTATTGATTTGTTCCTCTTTTTACATTTTTAATATGAGTTATTTAAGAACTACAGCATCTCAGATATGTTCTCCCTGTCTGAAGCTTTCATTTTTATACTCCTTGTGGTCTCATTTGATGAATAAAATCCCTTAATTTATAAAATCCAATGCATTGATCTTTTAAATTGTGACGATACTTTTTGTGTTTTTCCAACCTAGATCTCCTCTGTTGTCTTTAACTGAAGAACAGAGTGGAGAGATGTTGAAAAAGGTTCTTAGTACCTTGACACAGCTTTTAGGACCAAAATGGTTGAGCCCCAGCAATAAAACTGGAATTCCTCCCATTGCCTGGATGAGAGGCCAACCCACCCCTACAGGCCTTGCTCAAATTCCTCTTCCTTCCAGGTGTGACTGCCAACCAGCTCCCCTCACTGCTTCAGGAAGATCCTGAAGGGATGGGCTAACCCCATAACTTTTTAGAAAGACTCCAGGCTGAATTGCAATCCTCTGCAATCACCCCTCAAGAACATCCAACTCAGGTAGACAACACAGAAATTACACCACATGCACAAAGAGGCATTCACCAGATATATTTGAAGTCAAAGCTCTTTGAGCTATACACGTGCACAAATGATTCAGTTGGTGGAAATCTTCCCCTTCCCCTCCATTTTTAAACTTTTCAAACTTAAAATAGTGCTAAAGAGTTTTGCATAATGTGCGTCATGGAAATGCTGAGGCAGTCCTGACTTTCACAGTGCTAGGAGGTTTCGCCAAAACGCTTACAGGATTCTTTCCATTTTTTACCACTCTCCTGGGAAAAGCTCATCTTCCTCCCCTCCCCAAACCCTAGAACCTGGCGAAAGAATTACTTAACCTGTGACAGGTTACCACTGATGCGTGGCAATAATTTTTACTAGGACTAACCACATACGCCCTACACTTTACTGTTTTTCTTTTATGATTATGCAGAACAGTCATATCAACTTTAACCAAATGCCTGGTGCATTTAAGACATTTAAAAATCATTTCCAAACATTGCCTTATTTATATTTCTTCAGAACCTGCTTTCCAAAAATTCAAGGTAGCTGAAAAAGTCCAATGACCTGCAGACGGCTGAGCAGAGAGATTCAGCCCTACATGGCTGAGGGGGGCAGTGCTGTGTTCATCTGAGCCGCTAAGCACAATATTTCTTCCACTAGAGGGCATCATTCCTCAACTATTAGGTCTGTCGTGTCACTTGGCAATGGAAACCCTGAAACCTCCACAGCAAAGGAAAATCAAAGCATTTGCTTATTATACACTCCTCTGATTTTATTTTTGAAAGGAGTCTCCATTTTTCTTATGGAGACTCAAGATTTGACAAGCAATGCTCTCCTCAGTTTCACCCGTACTGTGTCCAGTACTATATTGCTATATTCACAGTAGAACGGACTTTAATTTCTGAGTGATCAGTCTGTGTTTTCAGTTTCTGATGAAACTAACATACACCTTTAGTCAAAAACCACAACGATCCTTCCATTAGTTGGCTGTGTCATTGTTCTCATGTGTTTTTTTTTTTTTCTGAAAGTACTTCCCCACTCCTTGGTAATTAGTATTTGCATCTAAAGTAATTCATTAATGTACAGGAGTAGATGAGGCCTGGCACATAGAGCAGAAGGTAATGGTTCTATAGGTGTATCTTCTGTAATGCACTTTGGGCTGGAGAAATAGAAAAATCACATGTAATGAAAACAAATAACTCTTTTGAGCATATGGGCACTGCATGAGAAGGATTGTCATACATCTATCTACCATCCTTTCCCATTTTAATATGCTCAGCTGCGGCTACATTCTGGAGATTTTGCTTCATCCCAATTGTCTACAACTGACACTTGAGTCTTTATTTAAAAACAAACGGTCTTGATAGCAAAGATGTTGGCTAATATTCATGTACTGGCATGAGACGTTTTGTGCCCTTTCAAAATTTAGCGTTATCTATAATAGAGCTTAATATTATCAGATTATCTGTATTAGTATATGAATGCATTCATAAGCAATGCACACATTATGTTTTTAAGCAGCTAATGGTTGAACGATCACTAAATAAAAAACATCCAGATTTTAAAAGCACAGCTGAAACATTTGTACAAATATACAAAGAGAAAAAACAATCATTCAGACACCATGAAACTTTTGTAATAAATAGGTTTGTCTGAAATCGGTCTCTATCACCCTGGACAAGCCTTCCCAATGAGGCTGGGAAATTTCTACATGGAAGTGGTATTCAAAATCTATTCAGGAGTATCTTTGGGGCCAAGCTCAGTTTTGCCTCCAGAAATTTTAACAGAGCTATGAAGTTATTGACTCAAAATGGTGAATATACCCAGACTTGTTGAGCTGGATGGTGCTGACGGTTTTCTAATCTAGAGAGGACATGGCTGGACACTGATAATCTGTGAGTTACAGTATATCCTCAAATCATGAAAATAAATGCTGGTGATCATGCATGTCCTGGGAATGTCGGGATGCAAGGACTGAGTGAGACCAGACGGGGATATCTCATGCAGTCAAAGTCAAGTTTACATATGGTCCTATTTAAGTGGCCAGGAAAAAACAACACGCACACGTAGGACTGGGATCGAAACAGCTCACAAACAACACAGGTGCTATTTGTTACCGATGTCTCTGGCTTGGATCAACATGAGAGAACAAAGATACAGGCTGTGCTGATTATTTAATAAGAAAATACTACTTTTTCCTAGAACCTTCTAAATAATGGATTATACTTAATGGGTATGATATGATCAGGAGACATATCACCTTTTCCTAGCCCTTTTGTCCGAGAGGCTTGATTACAAGGAAGGAATCTCAAACAACCAAACACCCAGGGATTTAAAGGCAATTTTTTCTTTTTTTTTGACAAACAACGGGGAATAAAAGCATGATAAAGAAGAGACGGCTATTATCGTGGAGGCAGAGCAGGAACTCAGTTGGACACGGAGGGTGGCAGGCCAGGACGCCGGGTTTGGATGATTTTTGGCTTTGGGGAATTCTTTGGGTCTTCTTCCTCCTCTATGTCACTGTCACACACATGCACGACGACACTTGGGGTGGACTCAGTCCCTGCATGGAGTTCATATTTCTCTCCTGTAAAGCAAGAAAAATGGGGGTGAGAAAGGAGGACTGATTTCAAATCAGTAGATCTGTGGCAAGATCTACTTAGGAAGTGAGGAGAGTGTCTTAGAGGGTCTCAGGAAACCTGGGCCCTCCTGCAGGGATGGTGTGAGGTCAGTTACTGTATCTGGCTCTGTTACTTATCAACTATGCAATCCAGAACAAAGCTCTGGCCCTCTCTTACCCTCAGCATCCTCAACTCTCAGTTTCAAAGTGGTATCACCCCTCCTCCCTAGGACTGTGGTGAGGACAGAATGGGCCTGGTGTTAGCCACGTCATGTCAGTTTCTCTTTCGTTTCCCAATGTTGGTGCACATTGCTGAGTAACCTTGAGCCAAGCACTTCATTTCTTCGTCTTTTAAATTAAGCAGTCTCTAAGTTCCTCTCCAGCTGTACACTCCACACAGCTAGAGCTGCCCCAGGATGGCAGAGGCAAGGTCATTGCTTGTCCAAGATTTGTAGCATTTACTCAGTAACTGGGTTAGATGACCTTTTCCAGTCCCAAGAGTCTATAATTCTTGACTGGTTCATTTTACAGTTAAATTGCTGTTTGCCCACTGGCATTCTGTCTGTCTTACTTTCGTGGGTGTTTATCGAGTTAGCTCCCATGGTTTGCCCACCGCTAGTCATAAAGGCTGCAAAGCACAACAGAAAATATTTTTGCTTCTCACGAGAGCCCAGTCCACTTGGAGGCATGTGGAAACAGAAAGTGTCACAGTGTGACCTGGTGGGCACCAGGTGGTAATACAGATTAAGAACTATGGTACCACACTGTAAGGAGCAAGTGACTGGAAAGGCTTCCCAGTGGAACTGGCAGTTGACCTGGTCTAACACAGGAAGAAGATCTAGTAGAAGACCTCCCAGTGGTGGGGCAAGAAGAGGGGGTATGCTCAGTCTGCATCTTGTACCCTCTTAACTGTGGACATTCTCATAATCTTCTCCCAACACCTTACCTTCCACTAATCAACAGAAAAATATTCTAAAACAAAAACAAAAAAAATCTCCCACATATCCTCCTGGTAAATGGCTTGCCAAGTCTCACAAGGTCAAGTACAAATTTCTTAGAGCAGCACAGGAGATCTGCACAATCTCTCTCTCTCTTTTTTTGAGACAGTTTCACTGTGTCACCCTGGGTAGAGGGCTGAAGCATCATTGTAGCTCACAGCAACCTCAAACTCCTGGGCTCAAGCAATCCTCTTGCCTCAGCCTCCCAAGTAGCTGGGAATCTAGGCACATGATCATGCCCAGCTTCTTATTTGTTTTTTTAGTAGAGACAGGGTCTCACTCTTGCTCAGGATGGTCTTGAACTCATGAGCTCAAGTGATCACCTGCCTTGGCCTCCCAGAGTGCTAGGATTACAGGTGTGAGCCACCTCGCCTGGCCTCTCACCAGTCTTTCCCACATTACCTCCACTGATTCCTTCTTTGTGCTTTGGTCGGACTGGTCTACCTGTAGGCCTTAATCATGATAGCTACATTCTTACACTCACAGCCCTAGCCACTTTTACTTTTCATAGTCTACGCCTCTCTGAGAGTTTTTCTTCTTGAAGGATCAAGGGCAGACACCCACCAGTCCAGGAATCTTGCTTACCACCCTCAGTCTTCTGTGGCAAGTGCCTCTCTTAAATGGCTACAGCAAGTATCATAAGCTCCAGTGACGGGGCCTAAATACGTACCATTGTGCGATCTCAGGAAGTATAGTTTTAAATTCTAGGTGCTGACTTCAGGGAATGAGGAGCACTGATAATGCAATAAATATCAAAGATTTTCTAAGTGACGCTGGGAAGGATGTACATGGTAAGAGTTAACCATTATTACTGGCTAAATTGTGTCCCTTCAAAAAACATTTTAATATGACGGGCACCCTTGTAAGAAGGGGAAGTTTGGACACAGACACACCTGGGAGAGAATGTCATGTAGAAGACTGGACTTCTGCAGCCATAAGCCAAAGAGCTACCAACAGCCAGGAGAGAGGCCTGGAGGGAGCGTGACCCTGTGCATACCTTGATCTTGGACCTCCAACCTCCAGAACTCTGAGTCCGTAAGTTTTTGATGTATAAGCCACTAAGTTTGTGGTCCTTTTTATGACAGCCTTTGCAATCGCATACAGTCCTACCTTGCTAAGAAGTTCTCTTTGGTTAAATCTTTATTGGCCACCCTGCCCATGACATCTTGCTGTATAAAGTCTTTCCTAGGTGAAACATTTCATACAAACAGGGCATCACGATCCTAGAATTTCCCTGGATATTGGTAGCAGCAAAGAGGGATAGAACCAGCTAGACCTGCCAAAGTATGATGAAGACATTGCAATTTCAAGACTAGATTTGGTGAAGTTGCAGGTAGAGAGAATGGCACTGACCAGCATCACACCTCCAACACAATCACTGATGTGGCCCAGTGTAGTACAGGTGCACACAGTGACTGAGCCAGGAAGGGGATGGCCACTGATCACTCCTGCCAGGGTCTGCTCTCCACTTTGGGAAAAGGACTTGACAGTTGGCACTGACCTGAGCTCGTGGTATCCGCTCGGAAGTGGATATCTGCACATACATATCCACACGTACGTGGTGGTGTGGTTTACATATAGATGCTACATAAAGTTCACTTAATTGTGTGGGTTTTGTTTTCCCCGAAGGATTGTGTCATTTTTATCAAAGTCCCAAGGTAAAAAAATAATCTGCAGATATTGGTAAGGAGAGGAATCTACGTGAAACCAGCTTTATCTGAGAGTTGCATAAAAGGCTCTGGGCCAGAGTGGTGCCATCTCTGAGCAGTGGTTCTCAAATATCTAACAGTTTGCTGAGGGTAAGTCCCGTTGATTCACCTGTACAGGGATGCAATACTGAACATTCTGATTCATTTCTACCCAGCACCCTAGGTGCTTCTCAGTGTTTCTGTGTCTGGCTGGGCTCAGTTACGTGGCTTTGTGTGACAGCCGTGTCCTGTGAGGGCACCAGCAGACACATAATGCGTCCTTCCCTTCCTCCACCCTGCATCATAAATTTTCACTGGAAAATGGTAAGCATGCAGGTAGAGGACAGTGTGGGGGTGAAGCTGAGGAGTTCTGGGGCTCCTGCTATGGTGATCATTCACCTGTGGCCTTCTCATCCTTGGTCAGGGGAGAACAGCAGGTCACCGTAAGTTCCACAGTGAACAATGACTGAGTTCACTGCACCCAGGGTTCCTAAAATTGTGTCTTCACGATTCGCAATAAAAGGCATCCTCAGATGAGACACACAGAGAGAAAGGACTGCAAAATAATGAAGTGGGATTTTGATATTTGTGTATAAAATTTCTTTCAAGGTCTCATTTTTGGATTGGAAGACCCTTCTGAAGAAATGCTAGTAGCTGCCGTCTCCCCCTTCATTGCTCTGCTGACACGGGTGTAGAGATGAAGGGCGGGGGGACAGCACCTATCATGTTGGAATGACGAGATGAGAGGAAGGGATCTGTCACAGCAGAGTGTGTGGGACTGGGGTTGAGGGCCAGGTGGAGACTCAGGCCAGGGGACAGACCAGACACCTGCCCCTGTCCTCATCTGTCAGCGAGAAGCTAGCCTTTTAAAATAATTGTAGTAAAATATACATAGCAATGTAGCCATTTGATTAAGCCTTTTGTTTGCCTGGCTGGGATAAAAAACATTACCTTATAGATATCTTGTGTTGGTTTGCCACTTTGAAAGGGGTTGCTTTCCCGTCGGAATAGGTGTGTCTGGGGTGTGCTCAGGTTGGAGGGGAGGGCACTCTGTGTGCAGGGGGCAAAGCAACTTCCACATCAAGTTAATAAAGTCGGATTGCCTGGGAGGAGAGACACTTTATTGCTGTGATTCCATTAACTCTGACATTTCACTGTTCTATTTTTGGAAACTTTCTTACTATCAAAATCCAGCAAAGCTTAACAGCTGCTGAGAGCCTACAAAATAAAAAGACATGGCTTTGGTTTTTCTGGATGGAATTTTTCTTTTTTGGCCTCTTTTTCCCTTTGGGCTTCAGCTAATTCCTTTACCACAAGGGCTGACGTCAATGCTGTCACCATGCACAAGGACCAGCTGGGCTTGGTTGGGGACAAGAAGCCTATTGCACCTTACCCATACGCGGTGGGGGCAGGTCCTGCCATAGTGTGGTGACAACAGACCAATCCGAGCATTTCTTTTAAAGGACAAGCAGAGGTGCTCATCTGGCACATGTTCACTAGGCTTCCAGGATTCAAACTGCCCTTTACCCATGTATGGAAAGAGGCCACGACCCAAAGCCATCAAAAAATGCATTCAACAGAGTTTTCCACGTACCCCAAGCAAAAGCAAAATCCTCAACATGGTTAAATGTGAAATTTTCATTCGGCCATTTGGAACTGACCGAGGCTTGGCTACTGTTCAAAATAGATGCCAAAGTTCTGCCTCCTCTTTTCTCAAGCCAGTAGAGACAGGCTGGTGACGATGCCCCAATTCCTGTCAATCTGGAGGGTGAAGGTGCCATGAGCTGAAGAGAGGAAAGAGGTCGAGGCTCTGTGCTGACCAGGTGCTGGGGGACACGGTGACATGGTCCTGGCACAAGTGCAGAGAATTACACTGGTGACTGCCAGTCAGAGTGCCTCTGAAACTCTCCATCACGCCACCTTTTTCTTAAGGGCTGTGAGTTGGTCTCCTCTTAAATGCTTTCTAGAATAATCTATGTGCTTATGCACAGAGTGTAGCGATCATCATGATTCAGATGGGTGAAGGGTGGGGGGCGACACCCAGCTGGATGTATGTGGATAAAGTAGCTCGTGAGACTGTTCAGATTCCTATCATGAAACATTTTGTGATGGAGGGAAGGGGAAATCTTCCTAAAACTTCCGTGCCCCCGGGACAAGTCCCTGTGTGTGTTCTGCACATGAACCTTTCAAAGCACAGCAGAGTTTAGGAGGCTCCAGGCCGAGCTTTCCCTTGTTCCTCAGCCTCTACTGCTGTCCCTCTCAGAACATTCTTCCTCTCCAGCAACAGGAGCTCCCGATTCCTGCCTGTGCGAGGAGCTACCACCTCACACTCGCATCCCGATTGACTGACATGTCTGTATAAACCACCCGCTCCTTTCCAGACTCACGTACCTAAGATAGAATTATTTATGCTCTCTGTCAATCTCTGCTCCCTTCCCAGCTATCACCCTTCTTAGAGCTGCCATCATTCTTCCAGCCTTCAAGGTGCAAAGCCTTAGAGTCAGTCATCCTTGAATTTCTGATCTCTTTCATCATTTGCAGCTCTCCGTCACCAGGCATTACTCAACATTGCTTTGGAACCTTTCTCTGTGTGCTCCCTCCCCACGTCCCCTATAACAACCTACCCACGACTCACCTCCTCCCTCCCAGAATACGCTTAGCTGGCTTCTCCACCACAGGAGCCAATCTTCCTTCCCAGAATAAGCTTCCTAAGACAACATTTGGAGACTTTGTCTTACCCCATACGAGGATGTGACTCTGAGAGAGTTATCTAACATTTCTGAGCGTCGATTTTCCTCATCAGTAAAACGGAAATAACACCTACATCCCTGGGATACTAGCAAATAAGGAAAGATGTGTCAAACCCTGTATAAAGCCTTCCCAAGATGCATGCTATTATTATTTAGGGAGATATTATTTTGGTGACTGTTTTCCTCCAATAATTTTCGGTTTCCAGTATGATGAACTGTTCTGGTCAGGTCACATGATAAAGAATTCAGCAGCTCAGTAAGGTGAAAAGGTGTCACCGTTATAAAGAGCAGTAAGAGCTGAATGAGAATCTGCTGGTCCAGAAGTTCAGGTGAACAGCCAAGTACCATGACATCTGATCCTCCAGAGGGACCTATTCTGTCTCTCCCGCCTACTGCTTCCCCATCTCTCTCTCCCCATTGGTAATTTTCTCTCTCTTCCCCTCTGTCTTCCTACCCATTTCCATACCTCTATTCCCATGACATGGAAAATCTTTAAGTTGCTGTTTTGTTTCTCTGTTTAATGAGAGCTCTGATTTTCTTTCTCTGAAATAGTGTGAACCACTCATTTATAATGCTTAATTTGATCACCTTTTGTATTATTCATTAGTTATTTCATCTGGTGATGCTCCACATTCCCAACCACTGCAGTCAGGATTTAAGCAGTTTTTGTGACTGTGGCACCTTGCAGTCCTTGTCAGCACTCACTGAATCCACGGCTGATTGATGAGAGTATCAAGCCTGCCATTAATCACACAATTGTGTGATGGCCTGTGTGCATCCACATACGCATTTTCTTCCTGTGGTTAAACTTGTACAAGTTTTAGCTTTTCAGATAAGCTGAAAACTCCTTAAAGGCAGGGTCTATCCCGTTATTGGCGTTCTATCACATGGTAGGCATTGGAGAAACTTGCTGTGTTCCTCCCACAGGACCCAAACTGTTTACTGAGCACTTATTAAATGCTCACCACAGCTCTGAGTCTCTAAGGACTTCATATGAAATAGATTTGTGTATTATGACAACAGGTCTGTCCTGTGGGTCTCATAACATCAAGTTATACCGGAGGAAATTGAGATCACACAGGTAGTGAATGGCAGAGCCAGGATCCAAACCCACGCTTGCTTGACTTCAAAGAACATGCTCATAATTGTTCCCTGGCCCTGACTTTCATTCTTCCCACGGTTCTCATAGTCTCATGGAGAGAGACAGCTGAAAGGAAGCTGAGTTTTATGTTAATTCATTTTCATGGCAAGTCATATTTTTACTATCTGTTCTCTAGCTAAAGATAGATTCTTTATTCCTTCTGAACCTTGTCTGGTTTGTTTTGGCCACTTGCTAGTTATTCTAGGCATGGTCTCTTTAACAATGAATCTTCTGAAAAGGCAACATTCAATAAATTATGAGAAGAAAGGGACTTTAACTTATAGACTGAGCTAATTTGCATCTCTATGAAAGCTTCAGACTCTGAAAAAAAAAATCCCCCATATTTCTCTTGTTCTTCAACTTTATTAGCTTTCATACTAAAGGTGAATTCTCAAGAAGAAAGCTATGTATTGTAGTAGATTGTGTTTTCCAAAGATGGTGGTGGTATCTCCCTCCCTACATAAGAACCTTGGCATTCCCCATTGAGAAGCATTCTCACCGTGTTCCCTCCCTACAAAACTGGGCAGGCCTTAATGGTGGCCTTGACAAATACAGTCCAGGTTGAGTATCCCTCATCGGAAATACTTCTGCCCCAAGCACTTTTGGAAAGGGGTATTCACCTGCATAGTGCAAGTAACTGGTGTGACTTTTGAGGTAGGTTACAAAAATGCCATTTACTACTGGCAGAATGCTCACTCTTGGAACCCCGAGCTCTGAGTTGTAAGGATGCCCAAGCAATCCATGCTGAGGCCCACACAGGGAGGAGCCAGGGTCCTGACGCACAGTCCAGCTGAGCTCTCAGCCAACAGCCACATCACCCTGGCTGCTATATGAATGAACCATCCTCAGGGTGGCTTTGCTGGTCCTAAGTTCTATGACACATGGGGCAGAGATGAGCCTTCCCACACAGCAGATTTGAGAGCAAAATAAATGATAGGGTTTGGTGACCAAGGGAGAGGGGAATGAGAAAAGGTGCCACCTGTCTGTCCCTGTACATGTACCATCTCCCCTCTCCTCCTCTTTTATCATGTTGGGGGTTATTATGTAGCAATAGGTAAGTAGGGTATAAATTCTCTCTGTTCAAAAGCAGGCTAAGCTGCTACCACAGAGTTGATGTTAGTTGCCTTTTGGTATATCTCCTCTTTTCCCCTGCTGAAGGGCTGTGTTCCAGTGGATCATGGAGGAGTTCCAATGGTTCCTTCATGTGGAGGGAGCTCCATAGGCCTGTCACTGGGACCTTCTGCTCTGGCCACTTTCCTTCTGGGAAACGGGACTGGGAATGCTGCACTCACTCTCTCTTAGCTTTCTCTGTGGGCCTTCCCTCTGTCCTCTACTCTGCTCTTGGCCATGCACTAAGCCCTGCCCTGTGTCGGCTGCCCACTGCTTCCCAGCTCCATGACCAGTGAGTGCATCCCTGTGGCCCCGGCTTTCAGCAGTAGGAATCCCTAATAAAAGCTGCATTCTCAGCTTTAGTCTTTACTCAAAAACAAAGCTGGGGAATTTAAAAATTTTCATCTGTCTTCTTATCTAGACAGAATGGCTCCAAACCAAACAGAGAAAAAGCTGATGTCTGTTTTTAATCTATACTGAATTTCAAAAATGGACAATGGCTTGTTAACATGCTAAGAACATTCCCAACAGGACTTGAATACAGAATGATGCTGGGTCATGTGCTAAGTGCTAATTTGGATTAGAGGGAAGAGTCTATTATATTTGAGAAGAAGAATATGAATTCCAATGTTAAAATCATTTTAGAAAAACATAGAGACCCAGCCATGTTTAAAAGGCACTGCAGTCCCTTCCCCCAATATTTTTATTATAAATGTGACTTTTTTTCCAAGAGGAGATGGGGGCATCAGTCTATGGATAATTATATGGAATCTTTGATGTGTGATGTGTGTTAGTTTCACCAAATATGTTGGCTTCTTGTGGGACTGAAGATGGAGGCTGAGGGAAGAGTTCAGAATAGCTTGACATGTGCTTGAAAGGTGCACACTTGGATTTCCTTTCAACTGTCAGGTTTAGGACTTGATCAAATTCAACAAAGAGGGGAAGACCTGCCAGGTCACCAAACCCCAGTTTACTTGTCCCTTGCCAACTGTGGAGATAGAGGTGTCTGGCATTGATCAGCTTGAGCAGAGAAGGGGTGAAGATAACTTGCACTTCCTCCCCTCTGTCCAGGCATTGGTTGGTACTTGAGTGTCTGTCCCTCTTTCAAGCCTAGCGGGGCTAAGTAGAAGGACTGAATTATAGTGAAAAACATCAGAAAGTTCTCCAAAGCTGCACCATCCATCATCCTTATCCAGGTGTGTCATTTAATGGTATTTTAAAGATGTCTGCAGGTGAACTTGTCCTTCCCTAGTTTTCTAATGGGAAGGAAAATGATTGTGTGTTTGGGAAGGAAATGATTGTGTGATTGAGAAAAGGTGCCACCTCTCTGTCCCTGTACATGCACCACCTCCCCTCTCCTCCTCTTTTCTTGGCCCCCACATTAGCATCCTTGCCAGGCATTACCTGCCTCTGTGTCTCTCATAACTCTTTGTCACCTTTGAGAAAGTGTAATTACGTTGGCACTCACATGAGAGTGGTTCACACACAGTACCAGTGGGGTCAGGAAATAGTTGTTTTGGGGTTTTGTTTATTTGTTTGGTTTTTGTCATATAGGGTGGGCTGGAGGTGGATATTGGCCTTTATTAGGTGAGGCCCAAGGATGCTAAGTGTACTGCTGTCACAGCCACATGAATGATCACACGAGATACAGATTGACAGTACAAGCTGCAAGAGGTGAAGCTCCTCAAAGGGGCAGGAGAGCCCTGAACAATTTTTGCAGTGGTCTTTTATTGAGGGGCAAAACAAAGGGTGCCAAGAGTATACATGCTCAAGGAAATGATCTCTAAAGGTGCAAAGAGAGTATGTGCCCAAGGAAGTGATCTCCAAAGGTGCCAAGAGAGTATGTCTTCAAGGAAATTATCTCCAAAGGTGTCAAGAGAGTATGTGTTCAAGGAAATGATCTCCAAAGGTGTCAAGAGAGTATGTCTTCAAAGAAGTGATCTCCAAAGGTGTCAAGAGAGTATGTGCTCAAGGAAATGATCTCCAAAGGTGCCAAGAAAGTATGTCTTCAAAGAAGTGATCTCCAAAGGTGTCAAGAGAGTACATACTCAAGGAAATTATCTCCAAAGGTGTCAAGAGAGTATGTCTTCAAAGAAGTGATCTCCAAAGGTGTCAAGAGAGTATGTCTTCAAAGAAGTGATCTCCGAAGGTGTCAAGAGAGTACATACTCAAGGAAATTATCTCCAAAGTTGTCAAGAGAGTATGTCTTCAAAGAAGTGATCTCCAAAGGTGTTAAGAGAGTATGTGCTCAAGGAAATTATCTCCAAAGGTGTCAAGAGAGTATGTGCTCAAGGAAATGATCTCCAAAAAGACTACATGCAATATTCTCCACTAATCCTTCAAGGTACTGTAATAAAATGCTTAATGTTTAACATCAGCCTTACTACCACAGGACTGATCTTTGCTGCTCTGGGATTATGGAGTTACTTGGTGGCTTGCCTCCAAGTGATTAGAGATTTCCAAGCTTGCCAGGAGAATGTCTTGTTCTCAGCAATTCCTCAAATGAGTCCTGAGATTGGTGACTTTTATAGTAAGTATGATGTTCAATCCTCTATATACTGCAATGTGTAGGATAGTCAACTCCAAAATGTCTTAGCTTTCCCGTTGAGAAACACTGAGCTAGGAGCTTAGTATAGGCACTTAGATTTTAATAGAATATGGTCTGAAAATTAAGTGACACTAAATAGGTGACATGCACTGAGCCTTTACTATGTTCCATGCTGGACATAGAGATTTTTATGGATTATCTCATTTGAGGCTTGCCACAACCTGATTTTACTGTTGAGGCTGAGTCCCAGAGAAGTAAGAAACTTGCTCAAGACAGCTAATAAAAGGTGGTGCCCGGGTGATTCACACTTACATACTAAGTTTTAATCACATCCCACATAAACGTCCAACCTGGGGCCAACAGCCTACATGTGGCTATGTGAGAACTATTTTGCTTATCTGTGGTATGCTAGTTGATATTATCAGCTTTTGCTAGTGTTTGTGTATTTAATGCCCAAGACAACTCTTCTTCTTCCAATGTGGTGCAGAGAAGCCAAAAAATTGGGCACTCCTGTCACACAAAGCAACAGAAAAGCCTTTCTTCATGTGGGTCTTTATTTATAGCTATAAACGATGTCCCACTGGGATAGAGGGACTTACTGGAAACTTTAGAAGCCACAGCTACTTGGAAGCTGCCTATTTATAAGATCAATCTGGGAGAAGAGAAAGAATTTATTTTCCAGATACAAGTGGAAAGGATTTAGAATTAAGAGAAATATTCCAGGGAATTCAGTCCTTTGTAAACGTTTTCTCTCTGATTCTTCTGTGTTCCCACAAGGTTATATTTTATTTTGGGTGACCCCAGAGAAAACTGGTGGACCCCAATCCAGGGCTGCTGGGTGCTGGAGTGTAATCGCCATATTGCCTCCTAGAGTTTGGGCTAAGGTCGGCATGCTGCAGGAATGACACCAGGGCTGCAGGCTGGCTTCTCCACCTCAGCTGGGCTGTGTGAGCTCATTTTAAGAAAATATTACCAATGGAATAACTGGGGTTCTCCTTATTTGCCTCCCCTCCTCAGTTCTGACCCACATCAAAGTAGGAGAGAGGAGGGAGCGCTTGGTAAGATGGGAGAGGGAAGAGCATGAGGGAGAGAGAGGGTGAGGGACAGAGAGAATACGCTATAGTTCTGTTACAAGGGGAACTATATTTCAGTATAAGAAAATGCTTAATCTGGAGGTTTCTAATACTGGAACAGGCAGACCATTTATCTTCATTCCCTCCTGAGACATTAGGAGCTAAGTACTTCATGGGGCCAGCTGATTGACTGACTCAGGACCTGAATGAATGATCGAGACAAAGAAGCAGGACCCTGGAGGGTCAGTACAGGCAAGAAAGGCTAAGAGAACCCAGGGGGAGAAGGGGTGAGGAGACGGAGAGGCAAGGAGACCAGAGAAAAGGGGTTGCCCACAGGGGGTGAGAGGGAAGTGGCAGAGACTCAGAAAGGAGGGGTGGGGGACCCCTCTCCGTGCCTGGCCACAGAGCCCAAGCTTTTCCTCTCTGGGAATAGACCAGATGGTTCTATCTTTGCTGATATTAGGGGTGTGGCCCCAATAGCTATAGAGACAGACACAGTCACACGCGTGCACTCACGTAAATCCATGATTAAACAGTGGAGGATAAATACCACAAGGATTCTTTTATCAAGAATAAAGTACTTTCATCAAGTACTTTTTTTGTTGTTCGTCTTTCCCCATTTTATGGTCACGTATCTTTCATATTTTTCTATACTGTGATCATTTTACCTATGAAATTAGAAAAGAAAGTATTTTATACTGCTACTCAATGGTGGTTAAAGATAAACTGTGAAATGTACCCTGGGAAGAAAAGCCTCTTAATGATTTTTTTCTCCCCCCAGGGAAAATTCATCAAAGAGAAATGGAAAGTGATGAACATCTGCTCCAGGATCACACATCACGTCGGCGTCCCTTGTGTGGAGAAGGACGCGTAGGGACTGCGCTAACAGGAACACGGGGTACTGGCTGTCTCATCTGCCTGTTCTGTCTGCCTCATAGCATGGCGACTAGGGAGCAGGGGCTGAGGTTTTATATAACACCCACAGCATATGCACCCCAAATATAGGTGCTCATTTATATTTAAAAACTGAATTTTCTCTAACTTTGAATCAGACCCTGGAAACGAAAAGATTTCTTCCTTATAGATTACATTCATTAATGAAATAAATGCTCCACTTGGCGGGGGAGGGAAAAAGGAAAATTAAAATGTCAAGACCCCCCAACTCTTCATGCCAGAAGGAGAGTTAAGCCTGGGAGCTGAGCCAGGGCTGGCTGCCATCCTTTCCCCAAAGAAACAGTTGTGATTTCACCACCCTGTGTCATAACCTTATGCACAAACCAGGCTCCCACCTAGGACAGAGGCCTTTTGCCTCTCTGGATGGCCCTGTCCTCACAGATTACTTATAAGTAAATTCCTAGTTAGCCCCTAAACTTTTCACGGAAATATAGCTCCCCATAAGACAAGTGCATGCCAATTAGAGCCTTAGGACTATAACCTACGTTGCTTTACACCTGGGTCCCTGAGACTGAGGTCTCACCCTGCAAGCTTATCTTCACAGATGAGCAAGGACAAGATAAGACCAATTGCTCCTTGGCCTACCGTGAGACAGCACATGACTGACTTTCTCCTCCACTTCTTTTTTTATTTTTTCAAATATTCACCTTATTTTAAGTCAAATGTTGATTTGCTGAGCGCTAATCAGCGCCTCACCAGAAGGGTAACCACTGCCCCATCCCTCCTCCTTATTCCTTCTCTGTGTGTTCTCCCCTTAAACACGGAGCCCAAATCCCTCTGTGGAGAGCACAGGTCACAGATGCCTCTGTGGTTTGTGCTTTTCTGGGGCACATTCTCAATCCTGGGCTTAATAAACCTCGATTGATGGGAATTCTGGTCTCAGTCACTTCGTATTTGGGTTGTCCGGGGAAGCACTGCTCCCTGGGCAGCCACACCAGCCAAGCTGCTTTACTATGGCGTGTTTTGATAAAGAATTTGGAAAAAAAGTCTAAATATAGCAGACATACACAACTTGAAACTCAAGCTCCATTTTAAACCCTCCTCTGCAGTTGACTAAAATTGATCTCCCTAACAAGAGCTAAAAATAGCAGGAGGAAAAAATAAAAAGAATAGACAATGACTTTTCATATCACTCCCTGTAGGCATTTTCAGTGACAATGAACATGACCTTCCAGAGCCATCCTAGAGAGCAGAATGAAGGCTGGCATTTCACTTCCCACCTCTGATTTACTGCCCACTTAGTACGACGTGCCCTCTATTTTGCCAGTTTTGCTGATTGGTACGGATAAGCTCTTTTGCTGGGCTGGGTTTTTATTTTTCCTATTTTGTTTTACATCAAAGAAAGGACACAGCGCTGTACTGCTTCTAGACTCAGGAACAATAGGTATTCTAAAATAAATAAAAGTCAGCATTCAATTCATTGTCCACATCAAGGTCAGAGCCCAGGACTTCTACAAATTCACCAGAGGGATGAATAGAAACAGGAGGCCTCTGCTTTATAGAGACCATAACTGTTCTTTGAAGAGAGAGCAGAGGGAGGCAAATTTTGATCTGTACTTCCCAGGGGACATTAGAGGAAAGCATGGAATGTGCTGGAAAGAACTGATGCAGCAATGGGTGTGGTTTGAGGGGGCCACTAAGCAGAGAAATGAGAGGGAAGAAAATGCATAAGTTGTTTTGAATTTAAAAAATTTTGTTTTATACTGATCTTGAATTTCTTGTAGAGAAAATCTTTCTATTGCCCAGGATGAAGGTACTGGCTCAATCCCTTCTTTCTCCTTTCCAATGGCAGAGGGACATAACTTACTGGCTGTGTTACCTTGTGCCCCCCCATCTCCAGCTGTATAAAAGGGCATAACAACAATACTTGTTATTGCCTGTGAGCATTAAATGAGATAATATAGTAAGGTATTTAGAATAGTTCCTGACATACTGTAAGCCCTACATAGAATTTTAAGCCATTTAAAAAATTATATCATTAAAAAAATTTAACAATTTTTCTTACTTTCTGGATCAAAGATAGACTACACAGTCCTGGAGGCAGTGATATAGAATGTTTAAATTTGTGCCTCTCATAATTTCTCAGACATAAACTTGCTCTCACTATAATCGACAGAACTGAGAGATGCTTCTTGAATATTATGTGGCCCATGTCTCTTGCTGCTGACATCTTGTTAAGTATTTCAAATGATTTCAATGGAAACCCACAGGTTTGGGTTTGATTGTGGCTCCTTTGTTATTACACTGTTTTCTTCCTGTTTATTTCCAGCGCCTCTCTGGAAGTTTTTAGGAACTTGACTTGTCCCTCTCTGAAAGAGGGTCACCAAGATCCCTTCCAGAACAGGCAGACTCTGTTTTGCCCTATGCTTGTCTGAGCTCAGGACTGTGTCCTCTACGGAAGAGTCCTAACCAGGTATGTCCTTGCCTCTGGGGGTGGCCAGTCAGTGGACTGGAGTGAGTGTTAGCCCGAGTCTGCCTGGCGCAGGTCCCTGCTTCAGGATGTCCTCCTAGACTGACTTTCCCCAGCAGCTGTAGATTTCTGCAGCTTTTCTCAGTCACAGGGCTCTACCAAGTTAGCTTTGTTACCAACCTGAGGCAAAATGCAGTTTCTTTGATCATTTGAGTGGCTTTTCTCTGCTCTCACCCTAATTTGTTTCTCTGCTTCTAGACCCGAGGTAGACATCCCTTAACATGTAATTAGTTATAATTCGTTAGTGGAATTTTCCTGCTGGAGGCTTAAAAATAAATTTTACAAAAATCACCTTTTTCCCCCCCAAATGTAAATGCTAGAAGTCCTCTCATTATGGAGAACATTAATTTAAGGCTGCCTGACTCGGGCTGGCTCAAGTCACAAGACAGCAACAACTTGCCAGTGAAGCAACTATCTGTAGGTGGTCTCTCTGCACTCACTGACGCATTGATGCATCTGGCCAATATTTACCAAGTCTCAGCTACGTTCCTGGGACTGTCAGGTGCTGGGAATATCAAAATAAACATGTATCCTGCCCTCCGAAAGTAGAGCAGACAGTAAGTTGAACAACTGAAAGTTACCATAAGGAGAAGCGAGCATTTGTGCAAAGTGCCACCAGGAGACCGAAAGACCAACTTCCTGCCTTGGCACCTTGTTGGGCAGGAGGCAAAGATGTGGGTGGGACAGATGCAGGGGGTGGCCCTGTTCCCTCATTGTTGTAGCTGAAACAGTCTGGTCTAATACTACCGCTGTGATGATTTCAACTCAATTTTGTTGAATACAAATCACTCATCTGTGTGGGTGAGGAAGCTTTAAGGACACAGGAAGGGGACAAATGGATAACCAAATAAAGACAAACAGCTTCAAATTGCTGGCAAGGGATGGAGAGAAAGATATCCTGGAAAATGCATCCACACTGCAGCTGTTCTACAGACGTAGTATCAGTCGTCCTTAAAAAGCAGGCCACACTCACTGTTGGCTCTTGCATGCAACAATGCACAGGCCTTCATTTGCACACTCATCTGACACTAGGCTAGGCTTTCTGGAAGTTTAGCGTGGTATTAGACATAATTGTTGATCCAGTGTCAGAACAAATCTAAAGTCAGCCCAGGCAGCTGGTGTCCTTCACACAGGGCCATCTGGCCCACGGAGGAAGCTAAGTCCCTGGAGCCAGAGCAGCCAGGTTTCAACTTGGCCTTTGTCACTAAGCAGCTAGCAGTGAAAATTTCATACCTATTTCTACAATTCAGTTACCTGCTCTGTGAAATGGAGATGATAATAGTTCCTATCTCTGCATTTATCACATAGCAGGGCACCTGAAACGGTAGATAGTACGTTTGCTGTGATAAGGGAAGGTGAGTGTTATAGGTCAGCACATAATTGAGGTAAAATGTATGCATTTTAACACTGTAGGCAACTCTAAAGATAACTCCCTTTTTTTACCCTCTGCCTCTTAAAGACAATTTCCTTCCTCCTTCTTCTCTGGCTTTCGCCAGGCTCTGTGAGCGTCCCTTCCAAGGCTTAATTTTCCCCAAATTGTTCCTTCTGTCCCTAGCCATCCCAGGTCACAGCTGTCCCTGGCAGCACCTTCCAAAGCCTTTACCTTCTGTCTGCATCAAACTTTGTGAACATTGACATCAAATGAATGTTCTTTCATGTTCTCAAGAAAAACAATTTGAATTTTACTGGCTTATTGGCTCCAAGTGAGTGCACCAGAGGCTAGCTGGGTTCCAAAATGTCCTAAATCACTGTAGGAAATGGCTTTGCAAGGCTCAGCCTGAGCAGACTTGATTTATCAGATATGCTATATGACATTTAAGCATATCACATACAGCTCCCTTTGAGGAGAGAGTGCACACACTCACAATTCCTGGACGTGAACTAGACCCTGCAAGGAAATCACATTTCACAAACATCTCCCTTATTATTTTATTGCTTATTTCATCAGCCTGTCTTAGTTACACATATACTCCTTCTCACAATGGCTCTGTGAAGGTGACACTTATGTCCATTTTAAAGGTTCAGACTAAGTTGGACTTTCTGACCAGATCCCAGCTAGCCAGAGAAGCTGAGTGATTGGACAGTGATTACAAAGAAACCCCTAGGATAGTGGTTCTCAACCTGTGAGTCGCGACCCACGGGAACTGTATTAAAGGGTCACAGAATTAGGACAGTCGAGGACCACTGCCCTAGAAGCCTGCTCTTGGGCATGCTGTAATTAAACTTGAAGACCACAGAGGCAACAGGCAGAAATTCCCTTACAGGGAGTGCTTATTAATCAAATTAGCCTCATCTTAATCTGATTGCCCAAGAAGGTGACCAGATCTCTTGGTTTGTCCAGGAATTTACTGGTTTTAACACTGAAAGTGGCCAAGGAACTCCTCAGTCCTGGGCAAATCAGGACCGCTGGTCAACATAATTCTTAGGGTTCTCACATCTCATGCAAGAATACCTATGTAAAGGCTCGGCGCATGTGGCTCAATCAGCTAGGGCGCCAGCCACATGCACCTAGGGTGGCGGGTTCGAATCCCCAGCCCGGGCCCGCCAGACAACAATGATGGCTGCAACCAAAAAATGGCCGGGCGTTGTGGCGGGCACCTGTGGTCCCAGTTACTTGGGGGGCGGAGGTGGGAGACTCGCTTGAGCTCAGGAGTTGGAGGTTGCTATGAGCTGTGATGCCATGGCACTCTACCCAGGGGGATAGCTTGAGGCTCTGTCTTGGAAAAAAAAAAGAATACCTATGTAAGAATCAATATGTGTAATTATTAAAACTGCAGATTTCAGAGGGTGGGTGATTCTGGGATAAATATTTTCCTGATCACACACAGGACCTTAACAGTATTTGTACCCCAGATCTATTAAATTAGAACTTCTTAATCAATAACCTTCATATATACCAACAATAGTCAAGCTGAAAAATCAGTCAAGGACTCTATTCTGTTCACAGTAGTGCCAAAGAAGATGAAATATTTGAGCGTTTACCTAACAAAGGATGTGAAAGATCTCTATAAAGAGAACTATGAAACTCTAAGAATAAAGAAATAGTTGAAAATGTTAACAAATGGAAAAACATACCATGCTCATGGCTGGGAAGAATCAACATTGTTAAAATGTCCATACTACCCAAAGCAATATATAATTTTCATGCAATTCCCATTAAAGCTCCACTATCATATTTTAAGGATCTTGAAAAAATAATACTTCATTTTATATGGAATCAGAAAAAACCTCGAATAGCCAAGACATTACTCAGGAATAAAAACCAAGCAGGAGGAATCACACTACCAGACCTCAGATTATACTATAAATCCATAGTGATCAAAACAGCATGGTACTGGCACAAAAATACAGAGGTAGATGTATGGAACAGAACAGGGAGCCAACGGATGAAACCAGCTACTTACCGATACCTGATCTTCAACAAGCCAATTAAAAACATTCAGTGGGGAAAAGATTCCCTATTTAACAAATAGTGCTGGGCAAACTGGCTGGCAACCTGTAGAAGACTGAAACTGGACCCACACCTGTCACCATTAACTAAGTTAGACTCTCATTGGATTAAAGATTTAAACTTAAGACATGAAACCA